>JAGDQP010070216.1:0-10786 GCA_022664845.1 Lepisma saccharinum
CATCCACTAGTGGATTGAATATGGCTGTGATTTAATATATATATATATATATATATATTCATTAGTCCCACCCTTCATTTATCCTTGGTAGCATATCATAGTGCAGTATGGATTCATAGAGAAAATAAACGACCGAGACGACGTCCAAATGCAAGATGGGTAGATGAAATCAAACGTTTTTCAGGAGTTAGATGGGTGAGGATAGCAACAATTATGTGGAAGGAAAAGGGCGAGGCCGTCATCCAGCAGTGAGAAAACGGCTGAATATGATGATGATGATAGCATTTAAAACTTATTTTTTTCGTTTAAGTTCTCTTCCGTTTTGCAAAAGACTGTGCGCTGTAGAAGTTATGCTGGTGGAGATACCCATAGAACTATGTATAAATTGTTCTACTGTTAGTTCCCAAGTGTCTCGAACAATACCGTCCGTTGATGTCTATTTTTGATGAAATAGCCTGTAATCTAATTTCACGCTAGTACACCTTTCCTGACATTACAGTAATTCACTAATGCAGTCACAGTATTCCCTAGTAGTTGCTCTTCACTTAGTGGTAATTAATTATCCCTTACTGCTTTGTCATACGAGGGGAAATGGTCATAGAACGTATAGTATAACATGTATATTGCGAGAAACCTATTTGTGTGTTTCCAGTGTTCTTTACATTCGTAGTACTTAAAAAAAAAATCAAGTTTATGGGGAACAAATTAACAACAACAATAATAATAGTTAAATTATTTTCCTTGTTATCAGAACAGTTTATAATATAGCTTTTCCTGTACTCCATCGCAAAGAATTTACGATGAAGAGTCAGTAGCCAGCATGTAGCTTTAGTTCAAAGTGGGTGTTGCAGGACTACTGCCACAAATCCCATCACCGCTTTATCTGGTCTTCTTGGACACAATCCGGTACTACTCAGTCGAGGCTGCTCCGCACTGGGTATCACGATCCAGGACCAACACCAAATAATCCAGGTATCGAAGCCTGGAGCGCTCTCAACAAAGACTGAAAGCGTTAACTAACCACTTGGCAAACATGTTCTTTTAAATTGAAAGATGCTTAGTGTAAAAATAATGAGTTTTTCGATGATTAGCCGAATAATATGAGTTTTGTCTTCTTGTCATCTTGTTGTATCGTTCCAATACAACTGTAAGTTACGAAGCTTTGAAGGTACAATAATTCATTCTTCTTAAATCTATCTAGCGTGAGTTGCTGCACTCCTGATGATCTGATGGTCTGTTCTGGTTCAGTTTCCTTTCTGAAAACGTATGTTGTGTTTTATGTATAATACACACTCAACTATTTGTGCTAGTTAATTTCACTTTAAAGCGGATGAATGCGGCAATTCCTTCTTGTTACCTCCAAAGCGTATCACAGGTACTTCTTTGTAAATAAGAAGTAAAGTAAATATGATGAAGTACACAACATTTCTGTACTCATCTGAAGTTTAGAGAAGCGATTCAAGTTGTTCTTCTGTATACGCATGTGCTAGAGAGTTATTACACTGTCGAGCTTGCTGATCAGTTTGCTCGTCGAGGAAGCTGATCAGTAAGTTCGACAGTGTAATATCGCTCTTATACACGTATTTTAGTGCCATTGTTTTTTATTAAAAAAAATAATAAAAGTTCGTTTCACCTTAAAATTGTAAGAGAAGGGATAACATATTTGATTTTATTTGTACTGCTTAATAATTTTTGCTGATTTTTTAAACCATTTGTAGTGGTAATGTTACATCCGTCAGTTTTAGGTCTGATAAATGTATTAGATTATATTTTTTTCTGTAGAACCTTTTAACTAAGAAAAAGAAGTACAGTATATCTGAAAGTGAGGTTGTTTCTGCCAAATTCGAATCGTGAAGAAATTAAAATGAATATGACTTTTTCTTTACACTTACGGACGTTCCTAGGTTTTATATGCTGTGAAATCTTCTTGAATTATATATAAGCTAAATTTAATTTATTTCATCTAAATGGAAACGAAAACTATGTGTAAAGGTGTAAGAATATGTTTTACTCCTTATAAATCCTATGTAGGTTCCTTGTTTATCGTTGATTTAATTAGAATCTTTTTTTCTTTAGAGATACATTTCAGTATGGATTCATGCCTTAGGAATTTGCTGTTCTTGTAATAGGTATTGATTAGTTTACACTTTTGCAGTTGAAGATGGGTAAATGCTTTTTTTTAAATCGAAATAAATGAGATCCATAGGAAAAAGAGGGAAATGCTTTGAGCTAATGGCAATTACGAAGGAAACAGAAATTCACTTTAAGCCCTTCTGATAACGTCTCCGTGTAGAGCAAAGTGATTAGAAAAGCTCATTTCCCACTCCGAATCGTACAGCTATTCCCTCCTTTTTTTAAAAAAATTAAGACGAGCCATTTATTGCTTGTTAGAAATTGCTTTAATCGGTCCGTGAGTGTGATTAATTGTGACGTGAAACTGAGCACATTTAAATTGATATTTATGTGTGTGGTTGCTACATGAGGATCACATTCAATATTGAAAAAAAGAACTATCCTTACTATTACGGACAGATTATTTTTTTTAAATAAGTAACAGAAAATATGTGCCTTTCTTAGATACGGAATGTAGTTTACTGTAGAATTGTAAATTGTAACGCACTTTTACTGATTTGACATAAGATTGAACTTCCTCGAATTTATTTAATATTCATATTTATTCTACTCGACGCTTATGCCCTGCGCAAATTGTAGACACATGCCATGCATCTTGTTTAAATGTGCTTTATAAATTAATAATTATTTGTGTGTATTCCAAATGTTTCTTTTCGCTATACGCAATAAATCCGAACATACTGGGTAAATCAATGAAAGTGTGTAAATTGGGAGGACCTGGTCGTATTTGTATTAAGTCTGGTACGCTGTTAAGGACAGAATTCTAGCGGGGTGTGTTTACCCTATAGTAAGAAGTTGTTGTGATTAGGTATCTTCAGTATCACTAAACAAATTCTGAATTAGTAACTTGAATTGGGCCAAGGATGCTTTCTCCCCTTTCTTCCCAGGACACAGTAGACACCAGACACCTGCTTTGATGTTAAAAGCAGTAGATATACATTTCCCGGATCTTTTCAATTTTGAAGGTCCTATTTGTAACAGTGAAACCAAGTAGACGCTAATTGTGCTTTAAGAAATGCTCAGATTTAATTTTTTTGTGAATACAAAAAGTCAGAAACGTGTAAGTTCGCTAATTTGCGGAAATTACGAGTTGCTAGTATTCAGTATTAAATTGAAAGAAGTACAAAATATTTTAAAACGCTGTGTATGTAAGGTTACGGGATGCAGCGTATGCATAATAACAATAATAATACAGTGGCCTGTCAAAACACTATATAATGCTTATCTAAGGGGTACCTAATGCACCCAGCGTGACATGGAGGAAATTAGGGGTATTATTGTTTCCAGTCAAATATACAAGTTCATTCATGAACTAATATCTCATGTTCTGTCAGTGTGGATTGGAAGGGCAGGAAAGCTCGTTTATGGTCGTTTTTCAAATCATACAAGTATAGTGTTAGCGCATTGAAAGATGGCATTGTCATCTTGCAAATAGCTATTGTTACCGGGGAAGTGCATAAGCATTATGGGGTGTACATGGGCTCCCAAGTACGTGCAGATACACGTTAGCAAAATGGGGTTACGGAACCATTAGTGCGATGGAAAATACATTGATCCCTCCAGACAAGGGCATCCTACACCAAATCACTATGTGCAACAAACAAGATCGAGCAAGACAAGCAGTATTTTGATAGCCTTCTCCCAAATTCTAGACTGTCCATTACACTCAACACATGTAACATGACTTCTGTGGTCACACAATTGCCTGCGATTTTTAAGCTGCTTTGGGGTCAACAATGGGATACGGATCGCAATGTATGAGAGCAGTTGATACTAATTTGTTTCAACTGACATTGAACTGTTCGTACAAATACGGGTCGTTTCACAGCAACAAATGCATGTTGATTTTGCCAATTAAACCTCTACGGTTTTCCCTTTCCTTCAATATTGTTTTATAGCCTGACTGTCACTTGTGATACTCTTTTTTTCCTTGTTTTTCTCTGTAACCGCACAGTCTTCACCGACGCATTAGTCTCTTATGCAGTGGTACTCATTTAAACCCGTTGGGTCCCGGCACACAAATAAAATCTCGTGAAGTCACTAATGTAGTCAAGCGCTCATGATGCACGTAACACATGCTACAAACTGATGACATACTTCTATTGAACTACGATCAACCGTTACGTGACCATATGTGATAGGGCGAAGCGATTTCTAGATGGAACTGTGTGCGATGTACTGAATCTATAAATTCGTTCTGGTGCACCAAAGATTATCTTTCAGTGATCATACACTGAAGTCAAGAAAATCCGGACTAAGAGCACGCGCCCCTGCAATACTATGTTCAGATACCCATACAAATATTAAAACTAGATGATATCTCTCAATATTAAGAGCAATTGTAATGTACGACCACCAAATCTATCACTCCAAAACAAACCTGGAATCTCTACATAAATTTGAGAAATTTTGGACAAGGTTTTCACCTAAAATGTGACATGCGCAGGAGCAGAATTTATATGAAAAGGTTAAAATCACGCGATAGGAAAATACATAGAACAAAGTAAAAGAAAATACATCATCGCAGCTATTGAAAGAAAATTAATTAATCTAAATCTCTCTAAGGAAATTACTCAACAATATAAGAAACACATAATTTCATACCAAGAGTTGCTTGCAGAAATATAACATATCAATTACAGCATTGAACGTCAACTAAGACCAACGATCTTATTCACCTTGCTTCCTTCGTTACCTACAAACTCTTTCCGTACAAGAAATACTTACAGTTAAATTCACAGTCTGAGGACACTGCGAAAATTCTTAATTATTGCGACCAATTTGGGCCTCCTGACTGTCAGCTTTGTGCGGGGCCGGTGGCTCCCGTTGCAGTGTCCGATTTCGATATCGTACACAAAGGACGAAAGTAGCCGAAGAATGGCTAGAAGTCCCCCTAGGTGGCCCTGCGGGTCCCAGGAATTTACTATTTTAGTTAGTTAGTAGGCCATTGTAGTAGCTGTCACTGTTCTCTTTGTCTGAGTCTCTCGCGCACCGAAGTAAAATAATCCACTAGCAATGTTTAGTATGTTTATGGCACGCGGTTTAATATTGTAAATCTAACATTTATCAGCGATTTTGTATGTTTTGTTTGTTTTCTCTTGCGTTGAGTAGTTTATCATTATTCCCGCACAGGAGCTTTGCGTCATGTGGTTAACTACTAATTATGTGAGCATGTGATTTCAGAGTAATTATGTGAGTATGATATTTATATTGTTTACGGATTCATCCATGTTTGTAGTCAACGAAGCTAATTAGTATCCCATAATTACTATTACACTTACGCCTGTGTGATCAAAACGGGTAAATATATTGACAGCATGAGATTTTTGTTTACACTTGTTCATTAAAGGCCTTTCTTTTCCTTCTCTTTGTTTTAGTGGGTTCATTCCGAACAGTAGTTATAATACAGTTGATCACAGTCCCCTTCTGTCTTCATGGGAGTAACTACTTCATAACATTTACAGCCACATCTACAAGGTGTTGCAAAACAAAACCGACAGAGCCACCTCATGAGATTTCTGACATGAAAATAAGAAAAAAGTATACACCATCGAGGATGCACAAATGCAATAGCGTTACTAAGAACGTGTGACCCGCGCCCCGCGGCAAACCACAGAATGCCCCCGCCCCTCTGTTCTAAAAGAATATGACGCTCGTAAATCTGTTTTAAAATTTCTTGGTGTGTATATAATGTGTAATACAGTGTACCATTGCACAAGAAACTGCATAGTTTTCTTAGTGTGTAAATGAACAGGCCGAGATTTAAAGTTTATTTATCTAAAAATCCGACAAAGCCTGACAATGAAATCCCCGCCCCAAATGAGCTGTGGTTTAAAGTCATATAAAATTTCATTCGTACACCACAAGAATACATTTCACATTGCTTATCCTCTTTCTTCCCTCTTAAGATTAAAGGAGTAACCTACTCCTTCAAAGTAACTTTTATTTTAATAATATTCACAGTCAAACTAAATAAAATCAGGAAAACAAGGGCATAAACTATCTCATTTCTAACATTTTAAATCATCGCGGCATTGCTTCCTTACGGAAAGAACAAGAACACATTGGGAAAAAGAAGTGTTTAAGAAGAATTGATGAGTTGAAATGCCAAATGTTTTAAGGCCATTTAAGGCTCAGTCCAAGTAGGTTTTCCCGCCTTTTTCGTTCTACGTCAATTATTTATTCAGAATTCCGTGCAAGTAAACAAAATGTAACTTTCACAGACCAAAGTTCGTGTCATGCTTCAATAATTAGTTCAATTAGCTTTACGAAATGTTAGTAATAACTTCAGGATTGTGTGCAAACACTTTTGGGACATTATTCTGTCCCAAAATAGTCTGGACACAATCTTGAAAGTTACTAGTATCATTTCTTTAAAACTAATTGCACCCATTGTTGAAGTACGAAACGAACTTTGGTCCGTGAAAGTTACATTTTGTTTATCTGTATTGAATTTTGAATAATTGACATAAAACGAAAAAGGCGGCAAAACCCGCTTGGATTCAGCCTTAAAAAATACTTTTTCCTACAAGCATGTTCGATGTGCTTACCCGCATGTCCTCATCCTTGTTCCAGGTGCCAAATCAATGAGGAAGAGGTGAACACAATCACATTGATATGTTGTTGTAAGGCATACGTTACATTAAGTTAAATCTATTAACTTTTCTGCTTCCGTAACATTTCACATTTGTTACTTAGAACGTCTGGCATTTCCACCCTTCAATTAGCAAAGAAATTGACTGCACACAAACGCACAAAGCAGTTTTGAAAAAAAAAAAAAAAACATATGAGAGTAAACAGCATCAACCTTACTTTCAAACCAATATCATGGAAAATAAATATTTCACTATTAAATTGCTGCAAGAAGCACTATCACCCGACTTCGTATTGTCACTGACATTTTGAGTTATTATCACACCTTCGTCACAAGATGAGATCTCACTTGAACTTACCGGTGGTTCCTCATTTTCAAAGAAAGCTGAAATTTTGGGCAATTTAACAGCTTCCTCCCGTTCGCGAGCTAATTTTCATTTCTGAGCACCACTTAAAAATTTAGATTTTGCAGTACTCATTATTAAACACGCATTACCACTACGGTAGTAACAGAGACGCATTAGCTGTTATAAAATCTCAACGGAGAACACACAAAGGCAGCAATAAGTAAAATGCAAAATTAGATGAACACGAGAAGACGCACAGAGACCCCTGGTAGCACCACACAACTCACGATATCGCAAATGAATTCTCGTTGATGTTGGAACTCGAATGAAAATAAATACGAGAACTTTAGAAATTTTATTAGAAACACTGCCGCACTTCAGGACGGCACACGATCCAAGCGTTTGTTTGAACCCGAAATAAAACTGGAAAGATAACCAACCAGAAGAAGAAAAAAACTTTCAAATTTAGAAAACAAAGATGTTTGGTCCAAAGGCTATGACTCAGTGTCAGACAAGGGCCCCTCTTGTTTCCAACCGAAAGGACGGAGGAATTTGGAGACGGAAAGAAACCGCAAGTTTTATGACTTTATTACCTTCTGTGTCCCAAATTGTGTCTTTTCGCTATTTTCTTTAAAATGTGCCAAGAACAAAAGAGCGCTTGAGCTAATCAAAGAAAGTGGAAGGCCCAAAAATGCTGGATTCAATAAAAAATGCTGAAGAGAAGATGCCATATGACAACTTGGGTGAAATAGTGCTTGATTTAGCAAGCCCACCCTTTACGCAAGTCATTGATCCGACAACTCTCACTGGTTATTCCTTGGCATGGCCCAACACTTAGGATTTAAAGACTGTTTGCGACAAAGTAAATAAATAAAATACATATTTCAATTGATCGAATATATTTCAAACTATTGTATACACTTTTTTCTTTCCTTTTATGTCGGAAATAAAAATAACGAAACTATAATATATACTGGACTTCGAAACTAAACTTCGTCAGTAGGCCCTCTTGAACCGAAGACCCCCTAGTTACGCCACTGCACAAATGGTTCGTTTCTACGCTATAGACTGCCGAAAGTGTGACAAAATGAGCTTTGTGAGCTTGGTATTTCCAATACTGTTAACAGTAGAACTGAGGCCGCATGGCACCCTCAAAGAGTTGAAACCTGCTCCATCCAAGAATGCATATTCCAGAACTGTTCAGTGGGTGCACAGTGGATTCCCCAAAAAGTTTTGAATTATGCCTTTTTAGTTAAAGCAGGTTTCAAGTCTTTGAGGACATCATATCGCCTCCGTTCTACTGTTAATAGTATTGGAAGTAGCAAACCCTTAAATTCATTTTCTCACGCTTTAGGCAACCTATAACTCCAGAACGAAGAGTTTGTACACCCTCAGTGGTCCATACTTCCTTCTTACTTGTATGTCAGGAATCCCGTGAGATGGTTTTGTCGGTGCTGTTTTGCAACACCCTGCATAGAGTAAAGACAGGAGATTTTTTTGCCACAAGAGGAGTGCCGTTGGTGAAGTAACCAAAGAACATTTCGTAAGGAACCTGGAGGAAAGAATAGAGGAGATTAAGACGAAAGAAGATCAAAAGAAGAGAGATGTGGAAGGTTTGTGGGAACCCATTAAAGGAGAATGTATATAGTGAAGATGACATTAGAATGACAGGGAAGAGAAAATGGCACAGAAAGAAGGAGGACGAAGGAAAAGAAAAAGTGGTTTTGGAATAGAAAGTGGGGGAAGAATTACCGAGAAAATCAAGCGGGTGTTGGAAAAGGTAGAAGTTAAAACGTATAGGAAAGGAGGGAAATGGGTCGTGAACTTAGTGAGAAACAAGAAAGGTGCTCTAAAGTGAGAAGAATAAAGAGGAGTGGTGTGCAGAGTTCCGTGTATGAACTGTGTGGCATGCAGTGAATATAGGAAAGTCGAAAAAGAAATTACAGGAGAAGCTTAAACAACATAAGAATGACGTCAGATTAGCAAGGGACAGAAATGCTATTTACAAACATGTACAGGAAGAGGAGCATGAGATAGACTGGGAAATACTACGCGAGGAGAATCAGGGAAACGGGAGACAAAGCGATGAACTGGTATGATGGGTTGAGTATAAATCAGGAATGGGAAGACATACTGGGAAGAGAGGAGAAAGTATTCCAGAAAATCAATACTGTTTTGTAGCCCCTCTTTTTATCCTTTTTATTATTTATTTATTAGTTTAGTATGAACTAATAGTGTTGATTAGTGTGTTAGAACATCGAAACTGTAATGCTTACTGTATGCTTATACAATAAATTGTGTCAGCATGTTTTAATTAAATTGAGCACGGATACATGGATTCAAGACCTCAATATTATTATAACTACTAAGGATTAATAAGGGAAATTAGAAGTCATCGAAATGTAAAACTTCGGTACACGTTATTTTATATTAGCCATTTAAGTACCATGGACTTCGGTCTGTCACGATGATATGAATACAATGTAGTTTAAATTCATAAACATCCATGCGCCAGGAGGGATTCGAACCAGCAACCTGATGAACGGTGGCCCAGCGCCCTAGTCCACACAGGTGCCGAGGTTAGCGTAATCGAAATGTGAACATGGAAGAGAATGAAAAAAAAAATTATTTGGTACAAGTGATACGTAATGAGGAAGTACTGATGACTGGCGAGAGACGAAGAAGAGAAAAATAAATTGGTTAGGACATTGTTTACACAGAGATCGCCAACTTGCGGGTGCAATTGAAAGTATGGTTAAGGGGGAAACAAGAAGAGGAAGAATGGATGCATCTTTATCCGTCAGTAGACGGATGTACTATTTGAGGAAGGCAAATCATATGCTCAGAAAAGGTGTAATAATGGACGATTGACACTAATATGATTTCTTTAAGTTATGAAGAGTTAGACACCAGTGCGTACAGTTTAAAATCGGCCCCGTGCACAAATATGAGAAATACTCCTCTCCTCTCCCTTCTTTGTCTTCCCTATCCGGGTTGGAGGGGAAGTCTTGTAATTGTCGAAGCGGTAGGGAAATGCCAGTTGTTCCTCAAATGGTCCTTTCCACAACTTCATCTATCCTCCACGATAGGTGGATTACAGAACTTTGCTCCATCTGACAAAATAAGATTTATAAGAAAAAAAGTAAAGAAAATCAATCTAACTGAGATAGAATGCTTTTATTTAGAACACCTTTGTTTATCGGTTTTACATCAATAAATTTAACTTTTATATATTTTTTTTTTTTACAAAATAATACCTTTTCCATATTGCTTGAACTTGTGTGATTTACTGTGTATGTATTTCGTGTGTATTTGAACTAAATTATATTTAAGACCTTTAGGGATTGTGGCTCAATCCAGAATAGGCTAGGACAGAGTACATAGAAAGGAAGTAAGGGGTGAGGTTAGGGAATATTTTGAAGATACCATCTCGGCATTAGCATGATGTAACTGAAAAAGCTCTGGAAAAAACTTCGTCCGGATAGCCGGGCGCTGGGATTGATCCTACAACCTTTTAGAATGTGAAGCAAAAGGCCGCTCGGTTAAATAATTATGGTTGAGACAGAATGATACAGTTGGAAACTCTGAAAAGGTTTTTACGTGGGTAGTAAGGGTATCTCGCGTTTTAAATTCAGAATTTACGTGCACAGCAGGTGATACCGAAGGGATTGTAGATAGACATGGTACTTTAACATATAAATACATGGTTTAAT
>JAGDQP010070217.1:0-10785 GCA_022664845.1 Lepisma saccharinum
ATAATTACCTTTAAAACTTTATCTATGCTATTTTTCCTCAATCATAACCGTTACTAAAATATATGTATTGGGCGCAACTGCTCCTCTGATAAAGAAACCGATACGGCTTATATTATTTGTGATAGTGTCGAGCTAATTTTCGGACGCCTCTACATACAAAACAAAGCACATTTCGAAATTTCTTGAACATAACTTCCGTATTGAATAGAAAGGAGTACTACACGGTAGCATACTATAGGTCCGTCATTTCTCCCATAAGCAGCATGTTTCGTACGAGGAACATAGAGTTCGTTGACATACCATTTATAAGGGTAGGGAAGTTATAATGTAAAGTAAGAAAATACATGTTGTTTCTGTTTCGTTATGTATAACTATGTTAAGTTAATGGATTTTTTCTTCCAGTGTTAAATAATTTACTAAACCTTTAAGTCATATTTTTGAAGCTTTGCTTATTAAGTTTTTCAATTAAATTTTCTGACATTATATTTTATGGGATATAGTGTCATCTATATTCCTGATTGTAGATCGAAGCTATTTATCTGTATACGTATTTTCACGTAGTGAAGAACAATACGCAACAATAGCACGTTATCACTCAGACAACCACTTAATGATTTTGTTGATCCCAATATTTTATAAAGAAAACGAAATATGCACAATGCACGTCCATTCGGCTACGTAAATATTCCTGTTGTCGTTTGTGTCTAGGCATTCGTCTAGTTCTATATTGGATAATGTAATTCGTACTGTGAAGGCTGGAACATTTGTCTAGGTCATTGCGCTGCTAGAAAATAAACATAAGTCACAAAGGATACCCAATTAGTTTTCCACTGCTTGTTTTGGTCAAAATTGATGCTGTGGAAATTCAGTGAAATATTCAATTATATGAATCAATCCCTCAGAACTTATAGCTTATTTTAATACATATTTCTTTATATGTGATATTGAAGGTTTAGTATAATCATTTTGTTTGTTACAAATGAATAATAAAATGTTCTAACATCATGTTAATTTTGAGCACTAAACCTATTCAGTTGATTACAGCATTTTTTGTGTTACTAATATATTTTTTTTTTAGATTTCATGAACAATTTCCATAATTTAGCCAATGTATCTGTGCTTTTACGTGATGTAAGTCTTATGGTCGCTTCATTGACCTATACGCTGGCATTGGCAAAGGTATTATATTCTTACAGCGTGGGTATTACCTCTTTAATTCTAGTTCTGATCAAGTAAATATACAGTATATACTAGGACGTATTTACAAAAAAGCTCAAACATAAAATTCCACGTGGGTATACAATTAATTGTAATCGTGGGAAGGAAAATTCCACGTTGGTCATACAGGAAGATCTATATACAATACAGCTAAAGACCATTAGGAAGACTGTAAAAGAGGCGTTTAAATATTGATATTTATTTCTGGATAAGCTAAGTATTTCCGAGACTAAGTTGCTACATAAAATTAACAATTATTTCCAACAAGATAAACGTGAAGTAATAAGTTTGCAGACAAAGGGAAATATACGCAAGTAAACCTATAAAGAAAATAAAATCAGATTTGAATAATAACAACAGGAAACTTTAACTATGATTCGTAACGTCTCCAACGATATCATGGACAAGTCAAAGAAACTCTAATGATCCTTGAATAAGTGATACAGATCTTAAAAGTGCGTATAAATTACCTAATCGTTATTTCCCTTTTTTGAAAAAAAAATATAATAATATATATTGCAAGAAGAAGTATTCTGAAAATACACCATCTTTTGAGGAGAAAGTGAACTAGAGGCTTAAAAATCTTCGCCAAATGAAAAAGTAAATCATAGTGTTGACGACTTCGACTTCTTCCAAGCTACTTATTCTTTTGGAATGTATTGTTACAACAAAGGGAACAGAGCTTTCATAAACTTTAAATTAATGGACCAGTGTAGTTCCTATTGTCTTTGACCTCTTGGAATTTAATAATTGAATATTTAGTTTAAAATTCCATCAACACCAATGCTATGTGACGAAATAAAATCCAATACACTGTGAACCAACACTGTATGCAAAATCACGTAACCCCGGTAGCTGACATATTTCAATATAGCATTTGCGGCCTGTTCTATTAAGAAAGTAAAAAAAAAAAAGGATATGTTATTTAATGGCCTACTCTATAAACATACAACAGCAAGTTCCAAATAGGTTGTCTTACCTTTCCCTGTTTGTTATTTTGCTATGGAATAGTTCGTTAATGGTTGAATCTCCTGAAGAAAATCATAATGCATGTGTTTGTTTAATTTGTTAAATACACTGGTAAATCTATCGTTGTCAATTCAAATGGATGTATATTGTGTGTACATGGTATTGGAACTGCGAGATCATCACGTTATTGTTTTTAAACTGTTTTATTTATGTGGAAATTGTTTATATCTTGTAACTGGAATGAAGTTTATTGAGACATTTCAGACGAAGTGAGGTGGATAAGTGAAAGAAATAAAATTTTCACAGTTGCTCTCAGAGGTTCGGTTTTTATTTTGCTCATGATACAAGAAATTTCCGTCCATTTCTCCTGACATTTCGTCCATGTTTTCGTATTACAATCACATGCACGACCAACTTGTAACCACGCGATAACCCTGGTGACTTAAAGCGTTGTATAAACAAAGGAACAATGCACAAACATTGAGGTGTGCAAATGTTCCTGCTGCCTTTCATTAAAAAGTATTCAACTCACTCAAAAGGCTGGGTAACTCACCGCCTGTTTGTTAGTTGGTTTTGAGAGTTGATGGGGTAATCCTGTCCATTAAGGCTGCTTTAGACGATACAATTTCTCGTACGATCTCTCGTATGATAGATTGTATACAATCCATAGTACGAGATTTTTCATGCGATAAGTCATACAATATTGTATAGTGTTTTACACGGTACAATTTTGGATACGAGGGAATAATGATGAAACTGCTGGAGTTTATAGTTGTGATATCTCGGGCTTTTAGGGTAATTATGTCACAGGTATTTGTGAAAGTAGCCCATTTAAAAAATAGAAAAGAATTAAAATATTGATAACAATGAATCATGACGCAACAGAAATTCAGTTTGTCTTAATGCGACATTCTACCAAGACAACCTAACTTCTACTAGGTTTCAGTGGTAACGAAAGTGTCGTAGCTTTACGTCTGTACTTCAATAAAGATATTTCAATGCGGACACACAAATAACGTTGAAAATTTTGCAGTCTTCGGTGATAAGTTCGGAGTCATATGTGTTGTTTTTACAATATTTCTGAGTTAACAAGGTTTGTGACATTACACAGCACTTCAAAAGTATATAAATCGCGATATATTAACTCCTATTTATACATATGCGGGTGAACAAGTAATAATGCGGTTTAACTACTTCTACCAGAGAGCACGGGAAACGCTTCAAAATGACGTTTTACGTTCGTATAAGCATGAAATACATGCAAAATACAAAAATGAGAAGTAATGTAGATTTTATGTGATTTATAGGTGCATTTCACACAAGGTATATGGGTGTGAATAGGGAGGATCTGCTGTCTGAATCTTTGGGAAAAAAAATAGATCGTACTATTAATATTCTAGCACACATATTGACTTGCACAGTTCTGGCTTGTCGTCGACACTCTACTAACATTAGGTCTACATCTGTAATATACTGTTCGATGTATTTCATTATTTCCGAAGCATAGAACGTATATGTTTTACTAAATCATTGGTGGGAGGGATATAATTGCAAAGATACCAGTATCCTCTACATTATTTCCTTTCATACATATCATGCCTGCAGCAGATTCGGTACTCTACGTACAAGAAAACATTGAAAATCACGTTAACAGCATTGCACAATATATGAGAAGCAGTAGCTATTAGATCACATCAGAACATTGTCATTATATTTTTAAACATATTATTCACTTATTGAGTACCTTTTATGGTTATAGGAATGCAAAACGTAGCATTTTCAGGTATTGCCAGTCCTCCATGACAGAAGTAGCTGAACTGCAGTATTACTTACCTTTTTACACTTCCCTTAAAAAATGTTTCTTATCTTTTTACCTATAATAGTTTATTATACCATCATCAAGTAATACTGATGATGGTATGTTAATTTCTTCATCAAGTAATAGCATTAATATGTTCTCTTTGTCTCGTAATCCATAACCAAACAGCCGATAGGAAAGCATCCTATATTGCCAGAAGGGGTGCTGTCATAGATTGTACGAAAAATCCGCTGAAAAATAGAACCGTTTCTATTTAGAAAATGCATCGGAGATGCCATGAAAAATCCTACGATCCGCACTTTATACGATCAAAGAATGTAATCGATGAGATTGCACACGAGGGATCGTACGAGAAATTGTATCATCTAAAGCGGTTGGGTTTTAATTATAATTTAAAAACTTAAAAGGCTAGGAGTTAATCAAATGAGTAGTTACTTACGTTGTTGTTTAAATATGTGCAAATTATACCTCCGAAGTACCAGTGGAGAAATTATATTGTGTTTGGCAGTGAAATAAATTAATTCTGTGATACTTTAACTTATTTTTTGCCTTTAACATGCTTGCTTTTGCATGAGTTCCTGACGATGGTTTGGAATTTGGTTCGAAACGTCTGTTGCGTTAACTAAAATTTTAAAAGGTTATAAAATGCTGAGTGGTGGGCCTAGGGAGTTGGATCTTACCTAAATAAATGTCGATGTGATTGCTTTATAAACTGGTAAAAACTCCAATTAAAATTTTTAGTCCAGGGCTTGAGATTGCACAAATTTTACACAGTCGTTCTCCCATCCCCTTAAAATATCTAAAACATTTTTTTCTTAATTCAAGGATTGAAAACATTTTGTAATTAGGATCAGAGTTTGTTATAATAATTCTGACTCGGTGCTGATCTCGTTTTCTTTAAAGGAAACTTAAAATTAGGGATTTTATTTTAGAAAACAGAACGGAACTGTGATTTAATACTTAATGTGCTGTTTAATGTTATGTATTGCCTACGCGATTTAATTTTTGTTAAGTCTAGTTTTTTATTGACATTACAAACAATTTATATTTAATTATTGGAAACCATTCTGAAGCATTTTCAAGAAACTTATACTGTTATTGTACAAGCTATTCGAATTTGTTTTATATACAGGGTGAACTAGACAGATGTGGCTTCGGGAGGTGATTCCTGAGATAAAAACAAGAAAAAAGTCATGTGGCAAATTCTTGAATTTCGAATCGAATAAGAGATACAGGGTTGCCAATTTGGAATCCAAAATTGACTGTTAACAATTGTAACTGAACAGAAAAATGTGGACGAACTGCTCGAGGTGATTCCAAAAATCGAAGCAATAAACATGTAACTATAGCCATCAGAAAAAAGCACACGTGATTTTGCAGGCGTCTCAGTGACCAGGATCAGCCTGCTAGATAATCGTACTTTCGCGTGGCCGAGACGCTACGTGACTCATAGTGAAGTTGCGCTCGTGAGAAGTAAGCTGGAAAAGTATGACAAATGCTCACAAAGCGAATGACTGAAAAGAAAACAAGGACAAAGAACACACAGGTCTTGAGAAACGTTAGGCGAGACACGCGGAACATGAATAGTGAGATGTAGAGTAACTATGGCCAGAAATGCACACTTCATTCGCAGAACAAATAATTTTGTAACCAACTTACGTATATCACAGTAATAGCTTATTCACCGCCAGTAGAGTCACAGTAAATGTTCGAAATGTCCCCCATGGCTTTCAATGCAAGTTTGTACACTTCACATTAATGAATGACGTATACTGTCGAATGTTCCGGCCCAAGTTCGTACAGTGTTATAAGCAGCATGGATACGTTGCTCCAGAGTTTGTACATCATGCACTGGCTCAGCGTAAACGATACTCTTAAGATATCCCCACAAGTAAAAATGAAGAGGATTTAGGTCCAACCGCCGGGCGGGCCATGCCGACCGATCCACCTTCCGGGGAAGGCATTGTTTAGATACTCACGAACGGGGGCAAAGAAGTGGGCGGGAACTCCATCATGCATCAGCCACATTTTTTCTCGTAATTCTAGTGTCACATCATCGAGCAAAAGGGGCAGCGTGTCTTGCAGGAACTGGAGGTACACTGCTCCTGTGAGTCTTTGCGGCAGAATAAAGGGACCGATTAACTGGTCACCGACATTCCCAGCCCATACATTAATTCTAAACTGCTGTTGGTGACAAGACTCGACCATTCTATGTGGATTTTCCTGCGCCCAGATAAGAGTGTTGAGGTAGTTGATTATGCCATCTCCCCAGAAGGCAGCCTCATCTGTGAAGAGGATTAATAACAGAAATCCCACTATGGTTGTAACTTGTAGCAACCAGCGACATAATTCCTCCCGTGGCTGAAAATCGCCTGCCTGGAGACCCTGCACACGTTGCAGGTGGTACGGATAAAAGATGTTCTCGTGTAGAATTCTCAAGACAGTACTATGACTTATAGCACGCTGACTGGCTACCTTCCTGGAGCTTAAACTGGGATTTTCCACATCTTGTACAACACGAGCGTCCGTCTCAGGTGTCCGAACCGTACGCCTCAGTCCTACGTCCCCATATACAGGAACAAGAGTCTCCGTCTCACGTAGAAGACGATATACCGCAGCAAATGTTTTATGATTAGGTTGCTGTCTTTGTGGATATCTTGGCTGGTATATTCTTCCAGCCTCCAGAGAATTTCCATTCGCTTTGCCATATGTAAATAGCATATCAGCTTGTTCCTGATACGAATAACGGACCATTCTCACAACACTTACACCACACTTGCACAATGGAGCTGTATTGACGAGTACAACCTCACCCACTTTAATTGCTTCCCTCGCTGATAACTCACACCAATGTTGTTTCTGTTCACAACATGTTGTACTAATAACACACTCCAAGTGATTCGCTTTCTGTAAAAAAAAACTACTGTCTTCGTGAACAATAGTGCTGCCCTCAAGTTCTCTTCCTGCAGTTAAATATCCCTGTGCTTCAATTGTTTGCTAGTACACAAATAAAGCACAACTACTGGACCACAGAATTTGGCTCATGAGTACCAACCTCTTACAGCATTCGGTCACTGGAAAGTGTACAACCTTTTGTCCTCGTATCGAGTCTCTACATACATTCTATCGGTTGAACGTATTTGGGAAAGCATCGCCCCTGGCATTATTCAAGTTTCCATCCCAGTCCCAGCGTTTGCATGATGTGACTAAATTAACCCACGGAAACTCTCTGACAGGATGGCCGAGACCGGAACTCGATCCCGGGACCTCCAACTGATAAGGCAACACTCTACTAAGGAGGCAGGCATCGTAAGGGATATGAGACAGTACCATCAAATAGTACAGGGCTGCCAAAGCGATTTGGGACGTCTCGGAACCCATTTGGTTCGTTAATACTTCTTTCGTTCATGTGGGGTACTTGGCAATGTCTAATGACGGTCTAACATCTCGCCTTTCCTGTCTAGGTTTGCAACCACGAAAACGTTACATGTGTACGTACCACAGCTTTCCAAATATCAAAGTCTAGCCACCTGTTAGCGTGGCGTCTCAGTGACGCTTCTTTTTGCCATAACTTCATGGCACTCGCTTCGTCGTTATGGGAACTGCCACACGTAGTGCTTCAACACATTGCACATTTGAAAAGCTGATATTCCACCCCTGTCACGTTGCTCTGGACCGCTACCTCTGCTGTTCTTAGTGTTCGACCTACAGCCGCTCTGACCTTTACGTTCCCCCACCTTCAGCCGCCTCTACCTCCGACATGATGCATAAGTTTTCTGCTTGATACCTAAGACTATCCTTCTAGAATTTGAATATTAAAGTTAATTTGTGGCCTTTAGGTATCTAAGGCTCAGGTCGGACTTCTTACTTTGATATCAGGATTCACCTCCCGAAGTTTTCCCACGCTTTCTGTTCAGCTACAATGGTCAACAGTCGATTTTGGATTCCAATTTGGCAAGCCTGTATTTCTTACACGAAACGGGATTCGAGATTTTGCCAGAGGAAATTTTTTCTTGTTTTATCTGAGGAATCACCTCCTAAGTTTTTCCACGCCTTTCGGGTTGACCGTGTATATTATTTTTGGAACCGAAATTATGTATTAATAGGAAATTAAGTGGAGCCATTTTCTTTTTATTTGAGAATCTTAATAGACCATATAGCTACAATCGTTGGATTCTAAGTTTATAGAGCCGAGTAGGTATCTTGTCGATCTCAGTGATTTTCCCTTCAATTTTGCGCGCCTTAGGTAATTTCTCAGTGAGACGTTACAAAATTTCTTCCACAGGTCTAACATTAATTCCCTTTCTTCTTACGAGCAAGAGATTGGCGCTGCCATCGCTTCACTGTTGCCAAGACCAGACAATATTAGCAGATAATAGCATTTTAATATAATGTTTTGTAGTTTCGAAAGAAAATCCGTTTCTTGAGGCGTTACACGGCTCAATCATATCAAGCCAAGCCGACTGACATCCCTATCACCAACAACACATCTAGCACGGGATACAATGTTTATGTTTAATATTTCCGTTATATCTGTATTGAAGAATGTTCGTAATTCTGACACATTCGATTGAATTGCAGTAATAAAGGGATATACGGTAACTGAATGGAACTTCATTAATGTGTAATTACTACTGAAATAGATTTGTTCTTATTTCCCTCTATGTTCATTTTTGCTGGCTATTCAATTGGAGTATAATTTTGGAATCACTCTCACTATTATGTTCAATATCTTTTGGAACCGTATGATGTCCCCAAAGTATCTGATTACACTATGAACTTACTGAAACAATTAAATTCGTTATTCGAGTCACTAACTAGAATTAATTAAAGGTCACCAGGGGTGGACTACGTAGAAACAAAATCTTGTTTCTTTTGCAAATTAAGCTCCAAATATATTATTCCCCGTTGTCAATGGGTGTAGATAGAGGAGACCAACAAGAAACTGTTCCAGGAATTTAAGTCACATGCCCAGAAAAAGAAATACTAGTACCTTATGACGAGGAAAGACTGTCTGTTTAGAGATCAATATTTCTACCGTCATGTACGTTCCAGTGGCAAAGAGGCTGTTTTCGAAAATTAAAAATTCAAATATCGATTGTAAACTGAAGATGAATTAGATAGTAAATCAATGTTTAGATCAATTCTATAACTTTAATTTAGAGGGAGCATAATCACTAATACAGCAATCATAATGTCTAAATTGGACTTAATAAATTAAAGCATGTTTTATCTGCAATTATTTGCTCTATGGTGTATTTTTAATCTTCCACGAACAAATCTTGTCTACATTTCTTTGAAAGTGTCAGTTACAGTCAAGTGAATAAAGTTTTACATCATCTAATATAGCTTTAGTGTCCTAATTCTACAAGAAAAATAAAGTCAACCGTCGGTGATCCAGTTTACTGTTTTGATTTTCAATTCCACACTTACACAATATGATTACAGATTATGTCCACAAAGTTGACATTCAAAATAATACATAACTGAAATACCTAAAGTTAGTAATATCTATATTGTAAAACGCTTTTAGTATGCATATAAAATAATGTGTCTGTTAAAGATATAGCAAGTCCATAATAAGAATTATATTGAAAGTTTAACACGAAAATTATTTTGAGACCAGTTTCAGTTGTTTGATACTTTAATATGAAATCAACCAAAAATTACAAGCGTGGTAGCAAAATCAGTAATTCCACCAGGACTCCTTTAAATGGAGGGTTTATCACCACTCCAAATTAATGAGTACACCCGAAAATTATGAACTTTAAAAACGACAGAAAACTTAATAAGCTTTGTTTCAGTCCTCATTGTTTTCCCCTTATACAATAAAACTTCATTTTCTTACTGGACTCCTTGAGCTACGTGCGGTATAAGTTATAGCCTCAAGTCACTCAGATATTTTGCCAAATCTGCTAGTAATTAATTGTCCACTCATCATATCACATATCGCAGAAAGATTCCTGAAACTGAAAATGTCTGGATACCTAGACGTGTAAATAAAGCATTGTAAAAATATAAATACAATATTCCTTACGTATTCCCAGAAAAACGAAATATCCATGACCATACAAAAGGCGCATAAGTTATAATAGTAAAAATGTATAAATTATGAACGTACTTTGTCCATATTGTTGATTTTATATAGGACTCTTCAAAGCCCCTACAGATGGCACTTCTATCAAAATTTCCTGAAAACTTATCAATGCCCATTCTTTTCCTCTGGTCTTCTATTAGTAGAACAGGAATATGCCTTTTATATCCGCTAGAAAATCATTTGCATATTCCTTGTATGGATTGTGAAATTCCTGGAATATTCTTGTCATTTTACACGACTTTCGAGGAGGGTTTTAGACATATAGTGAAAATATAACTGTGCTGAGTGTTAAGTAGTTATTATATACTGTCGACTCTTGGTCCGTTTTTAAGTTAGAAATAGTTAAATTAATCAGTTTATTTAAAATCACTGAAAAAATCCAAAATTTATATTTTTTATATAATTTATGTAAAATTGCGTTTGGCAGTGAGAATAAAATAAGTCGCCATGTTTTGTAAGGATGAGTAAAAGAAGCATCATTTTCCGTTGCACAATGCAAAACAATCCATTGCATCAGACATACAAGTGGTATTCGCCTTAGAGCAGATTGAGAGAGAAAGAACGATTCCTTGCCCTCAACATTGCGAGGAAACTCATCCTAAGACATGTCAAAGTAACATCTTGCGTCACCTTGTGTAAGGATGTAAAACAGTATAAAAGACCGATGAAAATCTTGCCCCAG
>JAGDQP010070219.1:0-10028 GCA_022664845.1 Lepisma saccharinum
CCTACATGTGATAAGTGCGAGCTTCTATCCAACATTCCACAATGGATAAACCCATATATGTACCGTTTCTAATGTTTAGTCAATTCATGCCACGTTGGGTACCCCTCTGTTATTTGAGTTATTTGAGCAGTTATGTGATTATCACTGCGATCCTACTTACGGTTGTAAAGGCTCCGGTACCTTGATATGATCTCACATCTTGAATTTTTGCTAGGAGGAACGTATTTAGGCGAGTCTGGACTCTGGACACCTTGAAATTCAGAGTTTCGACCAAATTCCATATACTTTTGCATATTTAAAAAATAATACTTTCGGGGGTCCCGACCCCCTAAATATATCCCTGGGAAAGAGTGCTTCGATGTGGGAGGTGATACTACAACTTGGCAGTGTTTCATCCTAGGACAAAAGTGAAGCAAAAGCAATTTCTGTTGATTGAATAATAAAAAATACACTTTTGTACACTTCGACGAATATTCCAGTCTCTATTTTGATATGTTGCAGTTAATATGGTTAGCTTATGTTTTGTATATTATAAATAATAGGACGTAGATTCTCGTATCAAAATTTCAGGGTAGGTTCCGATATGATTTCATTGACGGCCTCCTTATCAAGCGCACAAGCATTCATTTTATAAAATGGGTTGGCAGCAGTGACAACTGGAGTGCTAAGGGGACGGGAAACCCACAGTACTTTTCTACTGTGTCGGATAACGTTTATATCAAGTTTGATATTGATAAGTCTATCCTAACGGAAGTAATTTTAAAACAATGGATTGTAGAACAGAGATTGGCAGTACTAACAACTAGAGTGCTTCCCGACAGTGACACCCAGAGAATATTGTATCCTATCCAATAACATTTACGCCAATTCTGGTGCAGATAGATCTAACGGAATGGAAGTAATTTGAAAGATTGAATTAAAAAACAATTGGTTGGCAACACTGACCACTGCACCAATCACGATTGTTCCTGTGTCTCTGAGCTAGATTAGCCAAAACATTTCCAATGACACCTCAGGCACGACTCTATACGTTGTTGTTCATGAGATAAATTTTCTGGACACGGGTTAGCAACAATGACAACGAAGTGCTTGGGGACGGGACATCCATAGCATGTTTCTGTTGTTCCGAATACTGTTTATGCCAAGTTTGGAACTGCCACATCTGGCATAATGGAAATAATTTAAAAAAAAATGAAATTTATAGAACTGGGTTGGTAACACTGGCAAGTGGGATGCTTTGTAACGTGGACATCTACAGAATTTTTCTATTGTGTCGGATAATGTTCGTGCCAAGTTTGGTGAAGATAGGTATAACGATAAGGAAATACTTTGAACAATTGATATTTAAAAAAATAGGTTAGCAACACTGAACCAATCAAGACTATTCAGGCGGCTCTGAGCTACTCTAGCACATACCTTTCCAAGAGCACCCCAAGCACCTCCCTACACCTTGTGGTTCCTGGCATTTAATTTCTGGACATGGACGGACTGAGCGGGATTACAAGATCTCTTTTTATATTTTCGTTATCATATGAGACGTAAAAGGAGCTAAAGCTCAGGATGAGTAGACGTTCCGAGTTTTTGTTGCCTCTGTATACGTTCAATATCTGTTTAACTGTGGAAAGGAATAGATTACTCGCATGTACCGCTCTTACTCACATACGATTCATTTGTGGACAGTGTTGGACTGGACCCCCGGGGCCCCGGCTGGAAGAGCAGTTTAGGGGTCCCACGGTATGAGTCGTATACAGCCCGTAAAATACGGGAACGTCCCTTTCTCAGAGTTCTGTCCCGGTGTCCCAAAGTTTTCTGCAGAGTTTGCTGTATATAAAAATATTTTATTTGTTGTTGTATATCTTTGGTATATATCGCTGACACATGTAGATCTTCATGTTCTTGGGCACTGGAATTTGGAAATGACAACTTCATTTGCTTCGGATCCGGGGCACACAACTTCATTTTTTTTTTCAGAGTCCAGTCTCTTCTGGGAACCACTCTTATACGACCGCTTCATGACAGACACTTCACGTTCACGACACTTCACAACACTGGCAGCAATCAATCAGTAATTGTCAACTGACCATTGGTCTTCTAAAAAGTGTCTGATTGAAAATTATAAAGCAGTGCAACTTGCACGTGTTGCTTAGTTGATTGTTGAGGTGACAATGGCTAATTACTACATTTCATAATAACCAGAAAAAAAATTAAGAAAAAAGGCAAAGAAAAGATAAAGAAAAAACAAACAAGAAGAGAAGTAATATATTATATTCTCGGTGTTGGTATGCGTACAGAAATATGCTCATCAATTTTTTTTCGAACATAATGCACCTGCATATGAAATATTCATTTTACGTTAAAAATCCTTAACTATGTATTTACATATGCAAAATGTGTAATTATCCTAGCCCTACTGATAACATAAATTCAATTACTGTAATGTAGAAAAGGGGCCCCATTCTGTTTGCGCTATTGTAAATTCAGGCTATAATGATCATCATAATTGAACGAAAAATGACGGATGTGTCATGTTTTCTAAATGCTATTTCTGATGTACACCGCAGTAACCTTCGGGAAGGAGCCAGTAAGGTATCGGGGGCCTTCTGGACGTAGTAAGATCTGCAGTTATCTTTCTTATATCTGTGGGAATACTCAGTGACGTGCATCTGATGTAGACTCGAATTTCGTCGTTCCTTTTAAAATGTTGTAGATACTTACATAAGGATTAAAAAAAAATATATAAAAAAAACGAAGTTGAGGGTGGGGCCCCGGCTGGGATTCTGGCCCTAGCCAGTCCGAGACTGTTTGTGGACATGATTAAAAGTGGCAAAAGGAGTACACAGGAAGAATAATACAATATTGATACATTTCTAGACGAAAATTCTGTCAACAGCCAGAGGTGACTCTTGCCTTTGCGGGGCCCTGGGCAATGAATCTTCACGAGGCCCCAAGTAATCACAATAACTAATAAATATGCTTTTTCTGTGTGTGTGTGTATGTATTTGTGTGCAAAAATGTGATCTTTTTCCCGCAAAGGTGGATGTGATCCGAATAACTTGTCTATAGGGAATTGAGGTATTGATTTACATGAAATAAACTCTATGTAATGAAATACAATATCGTATAATTAGGAATCCGAAAATTATCTCTGACTAAATAAACAAGTACAGCTTTACAATAGTAAGACAAATATTTTATAGTTTTTAAAGATTAATTCTGTGACTTTTCTTATCGCGAAATCTTCGATCAAGTCGCTATAATCTAGAGTATATGCAACGTCGTTTTCTATTGATAGAAGAGCGAAAGCTGACAACCGATCTTGAATCATGGTGTTCCTTAGATAGGTCTTCATGAGCTGCTCTCGGCAGGTGCAACAGTAACAGGAATTGTGTCTATTATCCTCAGTGCAATATAATTGTTCGCGTAGATTTTACAGAGTTCGTTTTTTTTTACTATGTACTTATTTCCACACACAAATGCAAAAACTCGTAAAGCTTCTAAATCATGGCATCTACTTTATCAACCTACTGTGATATGATCAACAAATTACAATTTGAAAATAAACAAAACAGCAGTAAACAAACACTAACATTGGTCATTTATTTGCAGGCGATCTGAACTTTCATGAACCACAGCTACAGTATTTTAGGTGACTCCAGGCAGGCAAAACTTCGGCAGCACGGGGCCTCTCTGGGAGTGGGGCGCTGGGTGGTTGTCCAGTTCGCCCGTACCTAAGGCCGCCAATAAACAGTACGGGAGATGTATATATATTACACTGGGTGTAAAATTTTAAATCCAATTTCTTATGCAAGATGAGGGGCCGACATTAATCCAGAGTATAAATTATAATAGCAACCATTTGATAAATACACCTTTATTCACATGGTTTAGAATGGAACAATTGGATTCTATAGTTAAAACATTCAATTCATGCATATTTAGTACACTAGAAGACAATTAATCACATATAACTACCATAAACAGAAGCGGAATACTACCTGTCAATATGATTCCTTTCTATTTCAATTAAGTACATTTAACTGTCATCATAAACATGAATTAGACGTTTTGCACATCAAAATCACATGTTTTGCATTCTCTAACTTTCGCTTTCATGCACGAGAAGCTAAAAGAAATTTGCATTTGTATTACATGACCTCCGTCTCTGAATATTTCTTTTTGAGGTCTCAGAAACAGGCTCGTAGAAATTTGTGTAGGTTTTATTACCTTTCCCACCTTTTCCCCCAGTAGTCCTCTACTTGGTAACACATTTATGTTTTGTTGCAATGAATCTTTTGATTAATGTGCGTAATTAATATTGATAATTTTTTTATAGATATTTACTGCTAAAAGTGAGACCGGAAATATGAAAGGATGCGTGAGGATAACTCACGTTACTCACACTACTTTCCACTGCGCCTACTGTAGTTCCCGCTGTAACCACTGAGATGTACTGTAACACAGTGGCGGCGCTAGGCAATCTGCGGCCCGAAACAAGTGAATTTGATTGATGGCCTCTCGCGGACACAATCATGAGCGCACACTGCTACTATTGGCCATAATATCCTACTTCCCCGTTATTCCGAGCCCGTCGAAAAACTGAGGAACTCGGGAGGGACTCACTACCCAAGACGGAGAACTTCCCGTTCACTTTTATAACCCATGCATGATCATGGGTATTGAGATTATGGAGAGTCATGCATACTTTTCAATCACCCTACTACAGGCAAGCGCACATGTAAGTCCTGAGACGGCATAATAACTGCGTCACCAACAACCATGGAGGTGTTGTACTGATTTATCTTAACCAGCAGTTATTCACTTGTGGAGACCAACGCACAGAAGAACGAAAAACCCCTAAAAAAACACACACAGACAGAAAAATTAATACCGTCTGAAAACTGAGGAAACATTAGTTAAATCTTAGTCAGAGGCTTATTTATAGGTGTGCTATATGTTTCACATTCACGTAGTATAGGAATATAGCATGTTTCATCTTAACGAAATCGCTAAAATAAATACGTTTAACGGGTTGCTTATATCACAGGAAATTTCTTCACTAGTTCGGCTATCATGAGGTAAATTAAGTGGGTTAATGAGGTCTCCCCAGGTACAAAACATTATCTCTTCCAGAAGTTTTTATTCGGGGGTCTAAGGGAGACTCACGAAAATGATAAATAATGCCTATTGACTCTAATGTGCTAAAGATTTAAAACAATAATGGGCTCTGATGTTCCTTAACAGTATGTTGTACTTCCTTAGTTACCCTCAAAAGTAACATGAACAATATGTGCTATTGTATACGTATTTCTGTATACGTATGAGTAATACAAGTGAAAGAAACAGTGAAAATAAATGCTGTTGATGATTTCAAGTCGAGCTTGCTTGTTTTTGAAACAAATGTAATTTCTAAGCATTGTATGAAAGTAATTATCAATACTATTAATAAAACGCAAGGAACGTACTTCAAAGTATGCCAAAACAAACTTAACGAAAAATGTGGGATTAGTAAACTATATAGATATGTGAAAAACACAGAGACAAGCAATTATCTTTTCAGCGTGTCCATTTCCAAACGCGTCCTTCTCCACGCACCATAAATGTTAGGAAATTGACACAAACACTTGTTATACGCTTCTAATGTTTAAACGCTAGAGACAATTTGCAAGCATCTTCTTAAAAATGTTTGCAGGTAGTACTTTACCAATATATTACTTTTGCAAAATAATATTCGAAAAGATTAAATTATTTACAAATTTTACTGTTAATTATCCCAACAAGCCAAATGACCCCGGCGGCGGACCGATCAACTAGTAATCGGGGAATGGTCGGAACGATCTACAAGTGGCGATTGGTCGTCGGGCCATCTTCCGAGCCGCCGTCGGGGTCGGCATACAGGCGTAACCGCGAGCCCAAAACCCGCCCGCCGACGTCGGCTTTTCGTCGGGATTTTTTAAAACCCGACGTCATCCCACCCGTCGGCCGACCTTTGCCGACCAAATGCCAACGTTTCCTGGCTTGTTGGGATGTTTCTGTCTTTTACTTTCCCACGAAATTCAAATTAATTTGAAGATTTTTGGAAATGCAAAATCTTACTAATGTGTTCGAAAGTGATAAAACGAACTCAACAATGTAAATATCTCAAGTTCAAAATTTTTTGCAGAAGAACCCGCTTCAAAATACACATTTGACTTGTACATGCTGTAGTAATATTTCAGGTGTTCTGTTTGCGTACATCTAGGAAAACATGTCATTTATAATTTTTGTATATCAGACACGTTACGCATTATTAAATCGTAGAAAATTTTCCATTTTGTTCTAAAGAGCTCAGGGCTAATCAGGAGTACAATCATTACTTCTGAAAGATTTATATACCTTTCTGAAGATAAGAACACTTGAAAGAAATTATATGATTCACTCCCCCTCGCCCCACTCTTGCCCGCTAGTGCTGTAACATACTGGCGTGATCAATTGCATGACAAGGCATCATCTGAAGCCAGACACAGTAGAGAGCTGTTAATCTCGTTTGTCCACTTCCAATTTAACTGAAAATGGACCCAACTTTCAGTTCTAACTCACAAGTAACACTATTTTAAGTGGGCACTCAGATCTAGAATATATTAAAGCAGCATACAAAACTGACAAGGAAGGGTCACGGTTATCAAACACACAAATCCTGTTCACACTTAATACATCGCAAGCAACATAACGAGATATGTAGATTACCAAAATTTAAGGTGCCATGGTTCAGGGGAAGGGGAGCTAGGGGCCCAGGAACTTCGAATGTCACAAAAATGTATATAAAGGCAGTAGTGAGGTTTTAATGGAATATCTTGAAAATGGGAAAAGTAATCAAAATAAATATTGCGCAACATATAACTGACCACAAGTAGTAACAAAAACTATAAGTAGTGTTGCCATCTAGGAATCAGTGTTGCCAATGCAGAACAAAGTTACAATCTTTTTAAATAGCATTATATACCAATTAGAACTCCTGTGTAGCCTAGTCGGTAGCGCGCTCGTCTTCAGTGCGAGCGGTCCCGGGTTCGATTCCCGGTGGGGGCTAAAAAATTTTGGTGTTGACCCAGCATCGAGAGGACAATTGGGGAGCTGCTGTGAATAAAAGACAGTGGCGATCACAGTGAGAGCTTCGGCCCTCCTCTCCCAACCCGTCTGGTCAGCGTGGGAGCAGTAGACCAACTCCTTCCTTTGGGGAGAGGCCTCATCCACTAGTGGATTGAATATGGCTGTGATTTATATATATCAATTAATGCACAGTGGAAAAGTATTGGCAATAGAAAAGAAAATAGTACAAGTTGTTTGCACAGTGTTGCAAACTATGGAAGATATATGAGCTAATAGTTGTCGGGTTAGAAAATATATGTGGAGACACAGGCCAATATTCTGGTATCTGGAATAACAGTAAAAACGCTAATCAGCACATATACTACTGAGGGTTGGGGAATAGTGAAAGCATTGTCACCACTGAATGGAACAACGTGTCAAGTAAGATATATTTAAAAGGTAACAAACAAAAGAACATTGTGAACGCTGGTACCATAGTTGGTGTGATATATCTTCAATAGTTTGCAACACTGTGTAACCAACTTGTACTATTTTCTTTTCTAGTGCCAGTACTTTTCCACTGCATTAATTGGTATATAATGCTATTTGAAAAATTGTTAATTTGTTCTGCGTTGGCAACACTGATTCCTAGATGGCAACACTGCTTATGGTTTTTGTTACTACTTGTGGTCAGTTATATGTTGTGCGAGATTTATTTTGATTACTTTTCCCGTTTTCAAGATATTCCATTACAACCTCACTACTGCCTTTATATACATTTTTGTGACATTCGAAGTTCCGGAACCCCTAGCCCCCCTCCCCCTGGACCATGGCACCTTAAATTTTGGTAATCTACATATCTCGTTATGTTGCTTGCGATGTATTAGGTGTGAATAGGATTTCTGTGTTTGATAACCGTGATCCTTCCTTGTGAGTTTGTGTGTAACAGATTAGGTGTCATTGGCCAGTGGTTGAAGAGAAATTGGCGGGAGAAGTCTTGTGGTAGGCCACTTATAAATATCTGGCGCAATGCTTACTCAATGCTGCGCACTACGATGATATCACTAAAAGCCGCACATTGTTATGTGTATATGCAGACACCGATATATGGTTAAAATTCACTAGCCTCTGTCCGACCTCAATAACTTTATACACAGTATGCGTGTGCAATTCTACGGATTCTACCCAATTCTACACTTCTATCAGCATTAGTCTCTGGTGACTAAAATTATAGGACATGCGGCCATCAGTGTTATTTGACTAATGACAACCTATCACCGTAGTGCGCGGCATTAGGTATAAATTAGTGCCAGATATTAATCTCTTTCCCCACCAATTTCTCTTTAGCTAATGGCACTTAATCTTTTACTCACAAACTCAGTTTTGTATGCTGATTTTATATATCATCATCATCATATTTAGCCGTTTTATATCTACTGTTGGATGAAGGCCTCTCTCTTTTCTTTTCACATGTCTCGATCTGCTGCTATCCTCATCCATGCAGCTCCTGAAAAGCGCTTGATTTCATCTACCAATCTTGCATTTGGGCGTCGTCTCGGTCGTTTCTTTTCTCTAGGAATCCAATGTAGTACATTAGTCGTCCACCTTCCATCTGTTCGTCTAGCTATATGACCGGCCCATTTCCACTTCATCTTCTTCGCAGTCTTGATTACATCCTCTACCTTTGCTTGTCCGCCAATTCATTCACTTGTCTTCATGTCCCTCCTGGTTATTCCTAGCATGCATCTCTCAATTTCTCTTTGTGTGACTCTCAATCTTTGAGTCGTTTGCTCATTCAATGTCCAAGTTTCGCAGCCGTACATCATCACAGGTAATACACAATGATTATAAGCTTTACGCTTCAGAAATATTGGTAGTTTACTTTTGAAAACCAAGTTTAGTCTTCCAAACGAACTCCACGCCATTTTACATCTTCTATTTATTTCATCAGTCAACTTGACATTCGTTGCTTTGAGCTGGCCTAGGTAAACATACTCATCGACTATGCCTATTGTCTCTCCGCTAATCTTTATTTTCCTCTTTGCAGTATGTTGATTGTATATGACTTTTGTATTTTTAAATTCATTTTAAGGCCTATTTTTGAACTCTCATTACTCAGTTCTTCCATTGTGGGTTGTAGTTCTTCTGCACTTGAAGCAAACAGGACTATATCATCAGCGAACCGTAGGTGATGAAGATATTCACCATTAATTTCAATTCCAACTTGATACCAGTTTAAATTTTTGAATACTCTCTCCAGGACCGCAGAAAACAGTTTTGGAGAAATTGAATCTCCTTACCTTACCCCTTTTCCAACTTTAAATTTTTCACTTTCTTGATGTAGTCTAATAATGACAGACGTGGTAGTCGAATAAATGTTTCGCAGTAACTTGATGTATGCACTTTCGATGCCTTGATGTTCAAGTGATTTAAGTTCTGCTGAATAGTTTGCAAATGTTAAAGTTCGTAGAAAAAATAGATGTAGGCAGTAGTGTAACTAGGATTTTTCAACCCATCGTAAGGAAGTCTTTAGAGTCCTTCTAGCAGCATCTCCAATAGCCAATTAGGGAATTCTTGACATACAGGGTGGTAAGGTTACGGACCGACAAACTTCGGGAGGTGATAGTACAGTGAAAAATAAAGAAGAAAAAAACAGACAACAGGGGGGAAATTCCGAGGCGTTACGGAGCTACAGCCAGCCGAAAGCGTGGGAAAATGAACTTCAGAGCAGATTATTGCGAAGACGAGAAATCGGAGAGTAGGCGGTTGAGAGTAAATTAGAGGAAGTCACACCCGAGCTATTCAAAAATGCATATTGGAAAATCCTACAATAGTCCAGGAGCATATGTCAATATTTCCTAGTCCGTGGGATTTTGAGTGAAGGGATGTTGCGGGTAGGGTGAATACCTTCATTAGAAGGTACCTAATCATGTGGTACCAGGTGGCAAGCCGAAAACCGTGGCAGG
>JAGDQP010070221.1:0-10785 GCA_022664845.1 Lepisma saccharinum
ATATATATATATATATATATATATATAATAAACTCCCGAATATGTACGTTCTACAATTAGCATTACCAAATTGTACTTGAATATTGTGTAAAGACAAACGAAATGTATATATTCTAATATATTTCAATTTATTTAAAAATATTTTGGATTACAATGTTGCACGCTAGTAATAAAAGAGCAGAATTACATTAGAAAGTCTCCATACATTTTTAGGCACAAACTTCATAACGCTCAAATATTGATTGCTGTATGAAACACTTTCGCGAAGCATCTTGACAAAATGAAACAGTGTGTACAGAACGAATACACTATAAGCAGACATTCCGTTCAATCTATTGCAGAAATTTTATAATATTACAAAGAAAAACAATTATTTTGAAGAAAAAGAAGTAAAAAAAAGTTAATTCTTGATACGTTGTACATGTACTATTTTATTGCTATCATTCCGTGAATAATTAATGGCTTGAACTGCAAATTACCAGCAAAAAATGGTTAAATAAAAGTTGGCCACATCTAGCGGACACCCACGTACCTAGCCTAATGCAAACAACGTTAAAAATTCAATGTTTAAATTTATATTCAGATTTTTTTTTGCGCGGCACAAATATTCTCGTGATCATAATTTATAGGCAAAATAAAAATCCCGAGATAATCCGTGATTTTAAGTTCGGCGGTTTTCTAAACTATTTATTTAATTCACGTTAGGCTAGCTTTCCATGCAAGCGTGTGTTGCTTGCGATATGGACGAGTAGCCAATTGAAACATGTTTTTTTTAGTACGTGTAACACGAGTTTCTATTGGCTACTAATAGAAATCGCAAGCAAAGCCAGCCTTATTGTTCGAAGTTTAAAATTGTAACAGTTTATTTATTTCATTGTTATTAACAACGAATTGAATATTTATTGGGGTACATAAAGGGATATTTGCATATTTTGATTTTTTTTTTACGAAATTTCGACATAGCCACGAATATTTATGACAAATTTCAGTTTTCCAGGCCAAAGAGAAGTGCCTTAAAAACTCCTGATTGGACAGACAGACGGAAATTAAAGTTGTTACATTTACGCAGATAGATGCTTTCTTTTTTAAAAAAATAATACGGCCACAAAAAAGAAAAAAACAATAATAAACTATCCTTGAGGAGCCGGTCTCCACCGTAAAGAATCACGGAAATACGTCAGCATAGGGAGTAAGTAATTTGTGTGTCTCTTATGGTTTCTGTATTGCGTTTAATGAACGCTCTACCAACTCACCTACGGCCGCTCCATAAAATCACTTACGAGTTTGTGGACCAATACTTTTCTGTTGAACAAATGTATCAAAGTAAACCTGCTGAATTTGAAGCCTTCCTGTGCTCAATACAAGCCCACTAGAGACCTGCACGGGCCGGGCTAGGCCCGAGGCCCGCAGCCCGGCCCGGCCCGGCCCGCGGGCCGGGCTTGGGCGGGCCAGCTCCGCTTTTCCTATGGGCCGGGCCGGGCCGGGCTTGCTCTTTCGTCAGGTCGGGCCGGGCTCGGGCCGATTAATTGCACTTCTTTAAAGCAGTTAAATAATTATTGACTTTCTTTAAAATATAATTGGAATAAAGTCAATAGTTCAAGTCTGTATGCACGCCACGTGGAGTGAAAGGTATTACAAACAATGCAATATTTACAGTTGGTGTTGCTTAGCGGCTCCACTTTCACTATAGAGGATTAGTTGTTCACCGGGGCGTTGACCCCAGTCGGCAATCACACGAGTGACTGCATGTCCTTCCCTCAATAAATAACAAAAGAAAGTATGCGTATTGAAGCTTCCTCCGCTGATGGTCTGAGTCAGTACCAGAATATGCTAATTGGTCAATCGAACCATTGGATGCCAGGGGGTGAACGGTCAGAGTTGTCCTCTTGATATAAAAGTGAAATGAAACCGCACTCTTTGTTCTTCTCTCCACTTCAGCGACCCTCTGGAAGAAATTGTGGATGAAGTCAGGGTGCAGTCTAATACGGTGTTAAATACCGTGCAAATGTAGGCTATACTTTGACTGGCTACTTCTTTGCTGGATTTAAGAAACCTGTGACTACAAGTAATCCTACTGTTCAAAGCGAAAGGATTATTTTGATCCTTTGTGTTAGAAATAAATTGAAACGGCAATCCTCTAGAATGAAATTAAAATGACTAGCAAATCTAAGCGCATCACATTGTTCAAACACTCACACAGTCTTGTATGCATTATATATTATTATTATTATTATACTAGACACAAATATACTGGGGCTCGAGCCAAAACTTTTTAAAATTTATCCTGCCGGACGGGGCTTGGGCCAAGAATGTTTAAAACTCTTCGGGCCGGGCCGGGCTCGGGCCAAGAATTTTTAAAACTTATCGGGCCGGGCCGGGCTTGGGCCAAAAACTTCTAAAGCTTTCCGGGCTCGGGCTGGGCCGGGCCTAGGTACATTCGGGCTGGATTGGGCTCGGGCCGAAAAATTCGACCCGTGCAGGTCTCTAAAGCCCACACGCCTGTTACCTCTAGCTTACTCTAAAGTAATTTTTGCGGTACAGTGTAAATTTAGTTTAGTATGCTACAGTAACATGATTCTCAGATCCACTCACACGGTTTGCACAACTGGGAACACCTTCACTCCAGCGGTATTTTTACAGAAGCCAAAGAAATTCAAGTGAAGGATATAATGATTTCCCTTTCCTTTCCACGTTCTAAAAATATTCAAATAGTGCGTGTGCAAGACTCTTGCAGGCTGGTCTTTTTCTTGCGCGAGTCTTGCAGGTATGGCTGGTCTTGGTCTTGCATCCCTTGGTCTTGGTCAGTGTTCGATTAGTCAGGGAGGATACCGGGGATTTCCCCTGGTGCGAGAGGATATCATCCATGGTTGTTTATAAGGAATTACAACCCAACCAGAGACAAAATCTTTGTATTTCTACCAAAACAGGTACTATCCACTTTACCAGGAACTACTAGTCTTAGGATCCCCCCTTCGTAATTTATAACAAATCGAACACTGGTCTTGGTCTTGGTCTTGCATGCATCTTGACTCTTGTGCTCATCACTAGTTGTCAGCCCATTTTCTAAAAATCATATTCAAATTACTTCGATTCAGTTAGACTTGGCTGCGCCAAATTTGATATATCGAAACCTATAACAATGAAGCTCTTTCAACAATGAACAAAAACGAAAATAAAAATCGGCACGGATAGAACTCTTGAATTGGTTATGAACTTTCTTCCCTGAAAGTCAGAACTCTCTGGCCTTGAATTTATAGGAACAGCAATGAAATTTCGTGCAACGATAAGAATACATCAGATATATACGAAGATAGTGCTGCCATCTTTTGGTGAAGATATTTGCTTTACAGTAACCTTAAATATTCTTTCTGTTTGTACGATTGAAACCATTTTGTAAGTTCAAATAAGAAACTAAATCGGCGGAATTTCTCACAGTTAAATGTTACAAAAAGATAGATTAATACCCTATATGTTATATAGAAATTCGTTAGTACAAAAATCTTATCACAATTAGAATATAGTAGTAATAATTTCAATGCAACCATTTACAAACAGTTATTGGTAAAAATGAAGTTACATTTGAAGTATTACAAATTCGATTACACAGGGTTTCAGAAGCGTTAAAACTAGAACTTTCAATATGTTTTATTATCAGTTGAATTTTTGAAATTTCGAAACGGCATCTTTTTTAACATCGTTTGTAAATATAAACAGAAACACAAACGGGGGTGAATCCATTCAAGTTTTTAGTTTCTGTTATATAGCCCCCCCCCCCACCCACCAAAAAAAAAACTTCAGACAGCATTAAGCCGGCAAATAGGGCCTACTGCCATTATTTTTTTAAAAAAAACTCAAGAAATGTGGTCATGATAAGCTGAGAAATTCTACTTTTTTATATTCTGACCGAAATTAAGTGACACTTTGGTTTCTTTGGTCAATTATTTTAAGATTTCATTGAGGTAAAAGTGTCGTAATAAAAGAACAGTAATTCTCAGTGTTAAAAAAAAGTAAAAAAAAAAAAAAAAGAATTCTTCACTAGAATGAAAAATAAACGAAAGGAGAAATAACAGGGGTGGAGTAGAAAATAGTCGCCTGAACTCATGGACAATTTACAGACAGACAAAACGATTAACTTGTCTCACAGAGAAGTGTGTGGAAGATATTTATGGTCGCAGTTGAGGGCAAGAGAAGAAAAGATTACTAAAAAAAACAAGGGAAAAAAAAAGAATACTAGTCTAGCAAAATGATTCATCCAACACCAACACAACATATAAAAAGAGCTGGACACTATTCGACGTAGCCAACCAGGAACTGCGACGCTTCATCTCAAATTTCAAGCGCTGCAAGGCTCAAATAGTTAATTGCCGTTTTGGACTCAACATGGCGGACATCACAATATTTATAACAGCGCGGCATTTTGTATGTATGTACGTATGTAACTTATGCTTCATCAGACAAGCCTTCTCCACCCTCTCTTAAAAAAAGTAAAATAAAATCAACATGCCAAAATATACATAAGTGTCCGCATGTGCAATGAACGATACGATTCATGAGTCGGGATAAAAAATAATATATTCTCTGCAGAACAAATTGTACATATTATGAGAGTACGGCTTATGCGATAGCATGTATTTTATTATTTTTTTCATCGCCAGATGTCTCTCGCACCGAGCTAGAGATTCAAATGAAGTGGTTACGTATGGTGACGGCAAAACCTAACGGCAAACGCTAGATTACGAAGCCTGACTGAATAAGGTTAGCGAACTTACAAAACATATTGTAACTGTTATGTATAGAGCATAAAATAATTATGCTGACTATATGCCGATTTCCCTTAGTAGGTTTATACGCTGTTAAAGTTGACGTCATTGCCGCGCGGTATCCTAGCAACCATAAACGACTGGCTTTATACACACGGAGTAGCATACGCGTTTAGTATGGACGAAAAAGACAAAACGGATTTCTTAACATATTTATAACATTTAATAGTTATATTATACCTTACAATATGATTCCATGCTTTGCGTTTAATTGCAGGTACTATGCGTTATGTCAAACTTGTAATTTTTTCAGATTTCCAAAGGAAAGAAGACGTTACTGTTATGGACGATGATGTGCAGTCTATTTACAGTCCAATTTGTTTTAGATTTGGCAATTCCATTTTGTTTTAGAAACTCTCTTTGTTAACACAAAGTTTCTAGTAACAACATGAAATGACTTTGTGTATATTTATGTTTTAATATGTTAATTGCACTCAAGGGGGCATGGAACAAATGTTTGTTGTTTTCAGCCTCTTTAGGATCAACTGGACGGCATAGTAGCATTTATATTTCATATAAATTCTGGAGGTATGTCTAATTAATGTTTCACTTAAGAGATTTTCAGTAATTGCTTATATTTTTTACAACAGATTCTCAATCGATATTCACGCTAGTGGTAGGTACTTTATGTAATTTTTCATCTCTAGAATTAAATAACTGAGATAAAGAGTGCAATGGATAATCCTCAAAATTCTAATGGAACTGCAAATATCAGGCAAAAGCCATTGTGTTTAAATAGATTTATCATATATTTATCTACAAGGGATGCGTAAATACTTTGTATGGAATCTAGAAAATAACTACAAGGGCAGATTCCATGTATTGAAATATACTATACTGAATTCTGAGACTTATGTAACAGTGTTAGTTACGATAAAGCTGTTTATTAGAATACACGTGGCACAATATTAGCATTTGCAATGGCTAATAATACTTCAAACTACTCTGAACTCGGTGCCGATAATTAAGTTACCGAAAGAAAACTATGTTTGATTTGAAATTACTTTTCTATTCTCAAGTAAGGAAGACCTGTATCAGGCGTGGCCAACTTCTTTCTTTACGAGGACCATTATATGATGATTACGGGCCGCACACTTTTAGACAGAACTTGAATAACAATTAACTCGGCAGTTTTTCAAGGCAATAGATGTACGCAATTGCTATCTTTGTAAAAATAATTTTACTATTGGAATAACAATATATTCGTAGAATACTTGATTATAATCCCAGTGGCCAACTATCCTGACTGAGGTTTTTTCCAGGGTTTGTCCTCAGCCACACCTTCAACTTAGGCCCTGGCCCTGCCTCACTCTGGTATCCTTTTACCCTGAGTCTTAGATGCTTGAAGGCCATAAATACATTTAAATTCAAATACTTGATTGTAATTATAAGCTTTTAAAGCAAATTTGAATACATATATTATAATTTGCTGTAGTTTTTATCTTATCGCGGGCCTCACAAATTACATGACGGGTCGCGTGCCGCCCACGGCCTTTCTGTTGGCCATGCTTGATCTATATTATGGTTTATTTCAAAACACTGGAAATAGTGTTCTAGAACATTGCGTAACAAAAGTGATCGGCTAATTTACTGAGTTTTAAACTAAAATAAAAAAGAGCATGTCGTCTATACATGAAATAATGAATAATAATAATAATAAATAAAATGCTTAGTCCTTGTAGTCAGTGATTATAATGTAGGCGATTCATCTGCTGGTAACTTCATGAAAGTGGATCTTACCTGTAAATGTTCGCGTGTACCAAGGTAATGTATGTGTTTGGACAGACAGTTATCCAGAAGATGGTTTTAAGAGGTTCCGCGGGTTTTCGGGTGGGGGTGGGGGAGTGTTAAAGGTGTGTCTGGGCATGAAATGTATATTAAATGTACATAATTATGCCTAAAATTATATTCATTCTGCCTAAAACTCTGCATTTGGAGGAGGTCGGACTCACTCCTAAATACGTCTTTGTACGTTTCCTTCAGTTATTTCATCACAAATTCGGACATGGTGATTCATCTTTTACTCCATTTATTGAAGATACCCTTTGACAATATTACTTTTATCTTTGCAAAACATTTAACAACGCCTTATGATAACGCCATTGTTATAATGCAAGAGGTGGGTTGTCAGATTAAATCCGATATTTCTTCTAATATTTCATTAGATCCGTAAATATTTTATACTCTTATTATCAACTGAACTCTGAAGTAACTAAATAATAACACATATCGGTTAAGGTGTTTCTAATTACAGAGCACAAGCCTACTTTTGAAACCTCTCTCAAAATCCTATAAAAATGAAATGGCAGGTTTCCTAGGCAACCCTTTGTTTAAAGCCAATATGGCGCCCCCCACAATTCTCAGTAGCAGACGATTTTAACAGCGTATTATACTGACAAAATTTGGTATGGAGAAGCTTCAAGCTGAGCTTAGGGTTACCATAATTTAAAATAAATAATAACAATTTTAAAAAAACGGGGGAAATCAGTGCTGTAGTCCCAGAATTTTTACAGGGTATATACGCTGTGAATCTTTTATTATTTATGAACCTTTAAGCAGAGACTAGCTTTTCCATTAAATTTTAATTCGCGTTTCTATTAAATATACGGATGAAATAATTTAATTTCTAAAAAAAAAAAGAAGCAAAATGCATATTCCAGTGAGGCAATAAAGGAAAGCCTTCGAGGTCTTCGAATTCACAAAAATATGAAGACAATTTAGTTCCTCAGTACCAATTAACTGAAGTCGTTTAAGACATGTTAACCATTGAGAACAAGATACACTGAAAGCAAAAGATATTATACATTTTAGCTATAAACTTCGGACTCAAATTACCATAGAAAAATATGTGATGTAGGTGATGTTAAAATATAAAGGAACGGATTTACAATCGCTTGCTATGCAGGATTAATACTTAATTTACTTTTTAACATGTCACTATAAAACATGTGTCAATTCGAAATCTAATACGTCTTTGTAAATTAAAATTATGCCTAGTACAAAAAAATGTATACAAGCTGAATATTGACTATTATGGTAAATAGAATGCGTTTCTCAAAAGTGTGAAACAAAAATATTAGTGATGGTGGGATAGGTGTGTCGAAAAATGACATTTCATTTTATTTTGGTATTCCTATATTCCATCTTCGTTGGAAAGCCGGATGGAAAGAGACCGTTGGGAAGACCGAGACGGCGTTGTGAGGACAATATTAGAAAGGATCTTCGACAAGTATAGGTGTTTGTGATGAAATCTGGCTTGATCTTACCGACGATAGAATCCAATGGCGAACGTTTGTTGCTGCGGCGATGAACTTGCTAGTTCCGTAAACCATAAAGTGAGTGTATGGTAATAGCACGGGGCCGTTGATCCATTACGTCAGTTTTAAAGAAGGGAAAAAAAAATAAAACCGGTTTACATCTTTAGTCTCCGATGAGGCGCTGAAAATTGGGAGAAATGCCCTAAAACACTGCAATATAAAAAAAAGTATCCCAAAATAAACGCATTGTTGAATTGAAATAGCAAATGTGTGCACTTATTGCTTCAAAGTACTAGAAAGCCCGTGGACATCGAGCTGACCTGCGGGCTTCCTCTTTGTAGTTGAAAATCACGGAAAACTGCACGGTAGGCAAACCGCACTGCATGGGATTTATATTTATTTGTGCCGATATTAAGTATGTGTTTTTGTGACGTGAAGAGAAAATGTACGAAAGATGGTCATTCTGTTTTTCAAGGACCAAACAAACGATAAGAAAACGGAGATAGGACAAGTTGATGTAAAGACAACATGTATATTGCATAAAAGAGAATTTTGAAAAAGATTACATGAAAGATTTCTAAAACCCACTGAAGCCAAATGAAACCGGATATTGGTAACATGCACCGTGACGGATCAACAGCCTGCAACAAGCGACACTGATTCTGATGTAGACATTGGACAGTCAAAAAATATTGATTTAACCTTTTTATTGACGTAATATACATATCCGACTTTACATTTCCTATTTACAGAACAAATTGAGTCGCCGTGGCTCAGACGGTAAAGCGTCTGACTACGAATCGGGCGGCCCGGGTTCAAATCCCGGCCAGGACACTGGAGACTTTTCTCTCAGTGTCGCCATGCCTGGCGCTCTGAGGTGCACTCAGCCTCCTTTCAAATTGAGTACCAGGGTGTCCTTGGTATTCCTGTGTACCTTGGGAAGTTAAAGGCGGTCGAGTGTCGGACTGACCACCCCACCTCACTTCGTACCGTAGGTCAAGAAAATGTGGAGCGCTACCTCCACATCCCCCATGCACCGTTCACGGCGCGTGCGTATCCCACAGGGAATAGCTTTACATTTTTTTATTTAGAAAACAAATGTTTCATTATGAACAACTGCTATAATTGCTTCTTCTGTACTCAAAGATTGTAATATTATCTCACTTATTATTGATCCAAGCAAAACTCGGCGGGAGCAATCAACACTGGTGAATAGAATAAAAGAACCGTCGTCCAACACTCAAGGAATGAAAATCCGAAGCGTTTATTCTGACGGGAAGACTGACGAAACGCTAGTTCTGGACAAAAACGAAGAGTCTTCCAGGTTCAACCGTAAAATGAAGACAGAAGAACATGTTATCTTGGTTGAGGTGCCTGGGTCCAGGACCGGATTTGCCACTAGGTCCACAAGGCCTGAGCCTAGAGTCGCAACGTCCACAGAGGCGCACTTTACTAGGGGAAATTAGAAATCGCTATTTAAAACGCAAGATGAAAAAATATTTAGCCAAAATTATATAGGGGTACGCCAAACACCTTTGATCTGGGTGACGCCTGGTACATAGTTGACTTCAGGCAATTCAAAGTTAGGTTTAATTTCCATTAGAAATAGCAAAATACACCCACACTAGTGCTTATATTAGAAATATTATTTGTTCCTATTTTTGTCCTTGTACACACCTGCGGACATTTTTAGTCAATGCTACATAGTGTGTGATAGTCATCTATACCCTTGCCAATTGGTAGCAGGTGCTCTATACACATGAAATCGTAATTTACGTTAAGAGTTTTGTATATTGGAAAAATTGAAGTTTCTTTTCCTAACCTGTCTTCTCGGGTCCGCCGACTGCTACCCTCCCAACCGGTCTCAGAAATTCCGCCAGGATTTTCAGTTTGAGAGGGGGGTGGGTGTAAAGTCAAAATACGCTGTTAAAGTCGACGTCACTGCCGGCGAGGTATCATAGCAACCAGATCCACTGGCTTTATACACACGGAGTAGCGTACGAGTTTAGTGCGGATGCAGACGAGGAAAGGGTTTTCTCAACATATTTATAACTTTTTAATAGTTATATCCTATACCTTACAATATGACTACATGCTTTGCGTTTGATTGCAGATACTACGCTTTATGTCAAAATTGTAAATTCTTCAGATTTCCAAACTATTTTGTTTTGTTTTAGATTTGGCAATATTCTAATTAATTTCAGAAACTTCTTCTTTGTCAATATTTAAAGTTTCTAGTAACAACATTAAACGATTTTATGTATATTTTTATTTTGATATGTTAACTGCATTCAAGGGGCGTGGAAAAATTGTTTGTTGTTTCTATATACATTTTTCACAGTAAAAATTTTGAAGTTGGGAGAGTGTACTCGAGAAACAAGTAGAAACAAGCCTTATTTTTCTTCCCAACATGACCCTTTTTATCATCACGAGATAAGTGTTCAGGAGAGGGTGTTTATCATTCAGAGGGAGGGCTGCCACATAGTTTTTTTTTCTTTTAGGAACACCGTATTTTTGTGTGAATAAAAGTTGTTTGTGTTGGTTCAGTGTACTTCACACGTCTTCCATAAGCAGCCTACAGTAATTTAATTAAAATTGATCATTGTAGGATTAGGTATTTAATTACATTATTCTATTATTATTCATATTAGTGAAACCGTATTTTGTAAATAACCAAATGAACAGAGTTTAATAATTATTTTCTATAT
>JAGDQP010070222.1:501-10785 GCA_022664845.1 Lepisma saccharinum
AATGGCCGACCATTCTGACAGAGGTTTTCCCTGCTTTAATTAGCCATTTGTCACTACCGATCACCACTGCCTTTAACGAATGATTTTTTCTGTTCTAAAAAGGCTGTAAATCTAATTTCGGTCATGAATTCCCGATGATGGATTCGCTTCGTTGATGATTTGGCTGTGGAGCTGAAAGATGTTATGAAAATTTTTGTCGTCGATCTTGTTAATAATTGTTAAAATGAATCCAAGACTTTACCCCTTGATGCGTTAGAATTTCTCATATGCTGTAAATAACAATTTACAAATTGTTAATTAAGATTTCCTTAATTTTTTACGTTAAATATGAGTGGTACTTGTTTTTAGCTACGGTATCTCATATTAACAGCAAAGCAATGCATGTGGATTACGTAAGGGACTCCGTCAAGATTTTCATTGTGTGGGGGAGGGGGTAAAATCAAAATTGGGAAGGTGTAAGTGTAGTTTTGCACGGTTTCTGTTGATTTTTGACTGTAGTTTTAACATTAGAGGCGCTTTCCGGGATATGGGGTCTGGCGAAATCACTGATTACGTTTATGCAGAGTATGAAGTAAAAACCACGCTTGGGAATGAGTGGGATGCGCCACATGATATATAAATTATTTCCTAAATTATCTTGTCTTCGGCAAGCACAAACTGAAATGACAACACTAGTTAGAAATGTTACAGTTGCTCTACAATTTCAAATATGAGCGAGTTCTCTATAGCTGGACAGTTGATTCATTCCAATTAACCTGTATTTTGCAAAGCATGAACAAAGTGTACATGTGTAAATATATTTATCTGATTACTAATTTGATCGCGTTTAGATTTTCATCGGGAAAGCAGTTTTGTTGAGTTCAGGCTTGTAAGGAGCTGCAATATACTTCATTTCACTCGGTATTATTTAACACGAACCGGTTATATATTTGGTCCAATAGATGGCAACGAAAACATTTGAACTTTTTAAGGTGAAATATTTTTTTTTTAGTTATAATTTTTCTTAAAGAATTTTACATTGTTTTCATACAGCTTTATTATTTACAACTAATTTCATTTGCATATATTGTTTCGAAAGTATGTTAAATGTTTGAAACGTAGTAAAATAAACTATTTCATACATGAATATTAAATGTTTGACCGATGGCAAATTGGATATAATACGAAAAGATATTACGAATAAAAAAATCGCGCCCCTAACAGTAAATAATAATAGCACTTCCGGTAATTAGTCTCTGAAAACTAAACTCCTATGTGGAAAATAGATTCTCGCATCTCACTTACCTTATTGGTCGATGTTTACCTGACTGCAACTGGTTCTTCCAGCGTGTTTGAACTTGCATTAAGTTGAACATAATTTGAATTTACTACCTTTATCTCGGGATTCGTGTTGGCTTCTTCTTATGTTGCGATCTCTTCATTGTGAGGGGTGTTTACACTTTTTTTAAGTATTTTCTTGGAGCAACTAGGTGAGGAAATTCTTGATATGAAACCACATGGGTTGGGCATGTACCATTCAAAATGGCAATGAAATTGATACATGGAGTTTCACTTTCTTCGTTAATCGAGAATGTTGTTTGTTTTATTTTCACTGACAATTTTCGCAATTTTCTTATCACGATGTGCATTTAAGGTGTTGAAAGAATGGGCAGTAAAAGCAGGATTATTTTCTTATTTGTATACGATACACAGACAAGATGCGAGCAAATGTTTATATATGAGGAAATATATATTTTTCAATTCATACACTATATTTTTCCTTTCCAGTTAGCAATACGAATAATTGTGCAATTTGTAGTACTCGTCTACTAATCTTGAAACGTGTCCGTACTGTTGTAATTTGTCATAACATCGATGTCATAAGTACCTTCAGAATTGCTGAATTTGACTCTTCTATTTGCATTAGCAAGGATTTTGTCACACATATCTACTTTTGTTTGTTTGTTTTTTGTTTTGTTTTTAAAACTAACTTTCGCGGAACTTCGCATTCTATCAATTAATATTTTATTGGTGGTTTAAAATGAACGCTGAACTTATCCAGTTTTGCAGCTCGATGTTAGTTGGCTTTAAAGGGACTTGTGCAAATGAGAACACGATGGTATTTTGAGGTTGAACAGCATTTATTTACTTCTTGAGTTGCATATATCAACAAGATACAAAATATGGGGTATTTCGAAGAGTAACTTAAATGTTACTTGTCTCACGCTTCTTTCTATTATCACCACTTCACTGTAAAAACAAAACAGACTGTCACAAACAACTATCTTCTCCACTTCGCACCAAAAGCTTGCTTGCTACTTTTACTCAGCTAGAGTAGTGAACTCATACGTCCGTTCGGGACGGGCGTAAGCCATAGTGTTGTTACCACCCATAAAATGCATTGTATCTTATCATACGTACGTCATGATTAAGATCCATGCAGATACTGAACAAATTAAACAACGGGGCCAACTATTTTCCGAGATCTCTTTATACCACTTCGGCAGTCGCTCAAACGATGCTACTAATTACATAGTGTTCACACGTCCTGATTGTCCCTCTCCACAGACAATTTTATGCTCTTTGAATTCGTTATGCCAGCAGTTCTATTTGTTTAGGGAAAGGAAACATATCGTTTCACCCTAAGCAAGCTTTGTAGAATAAAAGCAATTAAGCAAGTAAGTAGCTGGTATTTTTCACCCGTTTAGCAGTGATAACAATATAGCCAAAGTAGTAGTGGAGAAATAGGTGATACGCTCTTTTTGCTCAACTTTATTTCGTACCTGGTTCACAAGGCTTTGCTAATTTGTTTTTTTGCTTACTTTTGCATTGTATAGATGTGCGATCCCTTCTAGATATCAAATCCGGCATAAACTAAGTTTTCAAATTTTTTGCGTTTATTGCCTTCTTCCAACTGCAGATTCAACTAGTACATATAATTTGTTTACTTCAGGAAATTCAATATGTTTGTGCTAACAATTGTTTTCATGTCTACCCATTCAAATATGCACACTATATGATAGGAAGTCAATTAGAAAGTTTTTTTTTGTTGTTGTGGAAGATAAATCGAGAGTTCAGGTTATCTGTATTCATAAACATTTATCTGGACATCACTATCGTATTTATTTTGGCTTCTTGGCATTTTCGGGTTCCCAGTTTCTAATGACATCCCTGAAGTTTGTGTTTCCTGTAGTGTATAACAACATACAACATACGCCATTCAATGACAGAACATGCACATATTCAGTTAAATGAGCCAATAAAAATATTATTTAAACAAAAAGCATTTGAAATAGAAAATTTAAAGACAGAAATTAACACAGTATAATGATAACTAATAACATAGATATACATAGGGTACAGTGGCCTAAACCTCACCACTTTTCAGAAAATTAATCATAACTTCCCTAGTATTAACCAAATCCACCGAACTAATGCTCGATAAACGCGTGACTATTGTGCAGCCGTCCACAAAAAATTCAAAATTCTCGAAGGTAAATTAATATTTTAAATACATTATTTTTGTTATTTTACAAATGGTGCCATTTAGGAAACACGTTGCCAAAATCGCAGCTTTCCGCTCTTAATCGCACCTGCACAATAAAATAGTTTTTCTAGGTAATTTCCACCATACATAATATTTAAAGATAATTTTAAATTATTTTAGTCACTTCAGTGTTTTTTTTTATTTCAAGATATATATGTTATTATGATAAAATTAAGTTTTTAGATTATAAAATAAAATAAATTGTAAAATAAAAAAAATATTTAGCTATTCCAAATTATAAGTGTAATTTATATCATTATAGTCTAACACTTACTTTAAGTAGTTGCATAGGATTATATCAAAATTAGCATGGTGGCCTATATTGAAACAAAAGGCAAGTTCAGACAAAACAATTTTTAAAGATATGAACCTATTTTGTAGCGTAAGTTAGAGCCAATATGCCTCATAGGCCCAAAAAGTTTCTCCTATGTCTGCGTTATGCAATTATGGCGAAAATAAGTAAGGTCCTTCTTTGAGGTTTCAGTACATATCTCATGTCCCCATCTTTCACAAGTTTGACATTTGACCATATCTTCTTCACAAATGGAACAAAACCATGATTCGCCAGTAGTAGATGATCCAGTGTAACTCAGGCGGCATCTCTTTCGGTTTGTTTTAGATTGAGTAGTTTTACCTTCTGTTGTTTCACAGCTGAAGTTTCCTTTTTGATCTAAACTTGTCGAACTTCTTACGACATAATGTTTCCTTTCCTCCTTTTATAAGGTGTTGATGTAAGAACTTGTGCCTTCGCCGCACCTTTTGACATTTGTTTACTTTTTTCCATTGTAAGGACCGGCGAAACACGAACTTCCTTGGTGTTTAGAGTTCAAGGTTTCTAGGACTAGAATGACGATTCCCCGAAATGCTTTCTGCTTGTTTTTGTTAATTTGATTCATCACATTGATTACCAGACTGACCAATTATTTCGCCATTATTATTTTTTTGCACACACTTCTGATGATCCTTCCGTAATGAGGGGCTATTCCAAGAATATAGTTGAGAGGAAAATTCCAAAATGTTACGTTTCTCTTGACTGGCCAAGAAAACCTTTGATGCAAAACCAGCAATAGCGTTGCACATGCTAGCTGCTCTGATATACACCTCGGTAAATAGGCTTGCCACACTGAATTGAGTTACTTTACCTTATTTTCTAATATGCTTTGTTACGGCCCCGTTGTACTATAACTCTAGAGGTTTAAACACACACACACGTCCAAAGCTTGAAGCCTGTGAGTAGTGTGACCTGGCAGCTGGAACAGAATAACACCATTTTCCTTAGGAAGCTTTATGGCTTAGAAGTTCTTTGAATGTGTTGTATGATCGCAAAATATCAACAAAACTTTATCACTAACGAAGGTTCCACAAGTTTGATAAAAAGTTGCAACAACTTTATAAGTAGCTATGACTTTATGTATCCTGTTTCGGAAACTTCGACTATTCTACCATTCAGTGCGCCAGTCTTTAAGTCAATGCAATTTCGTTGCCGTTTAAAAATTATCTTCGGAGATACGAAGTGACCACTGACACGGAAACAGCAAACAATAGTTGTATTTACACCTCTTTCCTCAGAAGCTTATTGAAAGTCAACCCTCGTGTATAATGCAAATTTTTAATGCATTTAAATTGTTCTCGTCAACAATATTTTCTAATGTATCAAAAAACACAGTCACGTTCTCCCTGTAGAATACTCTGGTCCAACAACAGATAAGTTCTCAAGTTGTCTTAAACTTAAATGTGGATGTTTCTTCATAAACCCGTAATATCACTTTGTACCAGCCACTTTGCTACCATGATTAAAAGTATTCTTTACATGAAGAATACGTCCTAAAATTTGGCATGCAAGTTTTCTCACTTCACTCCTTGTCAAATCCAGCAATGACGATTCAAACCTTAGAGTAACTTCTTCCTACCTTTCCTCGATAATGACTGACGAATGTCTTCTTGGATATTCGATATTTATCTAGAATTTGATTTAGTCTACTTTTCCCTCCTCTAAATTCTTTGATAGCCGTATCCACATCTTCTGGTGTCCACTTCCCATACTCCGTCTTTTGTTTCATTTCGTCTTCTTTTTCCATTTTGACTGGAAAGAGAACATTACAAAGATTTAGCGTATAAACAGGCATGTCTAACAGAAGTGCGATTTAGGGAACCCATAAGGGTCCGATTTCGGGAACGAGGCCATTTTGCATTTATTTATTTCCCTTCTCGTAACCTTCTTTGAGTGTGATCAACAAACCTTTGAAAATAAAGTTAAATGCTACTGAGAATAAGGACACAATGAATCGAACACAAAGTTACTCACCAGGGCAGAGCAGGCTTAGGAAATTATTCCGAAAACTACGAAATCAAGGACGATTTTATAAAAAAAACAACAGGTACCACACGCCATTCACAACCTTCACAAAACTGAGGCACTACTATTAGTACTTAAGTTGTTTCAACTGAATGCACCAGATTACAGCACCCAGTAGCAATGCACTTGATATTGCTAAAGGTGCGATCTAGGCTTGGTGCGTTAGAGTAGCTCCGACCTTATATTGTGAATTACATATTTACATAATTTAAATGATTTAATGGTTGAGGTGATGCCATGCACTTAGACAAGACAGGGACACTTTCGTAATTAAATAGACTAATGCTAGGTTATTTCTGCTTCTGAGCTGCTCGACGTTCGTTAAGACAATGATGAAATACTAGGGCAGAGTTGGATAAGCGGGTGGTGATACATGGTTTGGACGATATATGGCTAGTTCAAGAAGATCGTTATCGTCTAGGCTATGGAAGTATATGGTAATTGTTGCAATGGAGTATAGGTAGAATTTGAAGGTGAGTCATGGATGGTGTCTCATGGGAAAGTATCAAGAAATAGTGGGTTTCTCCCTGCTATTGCCTTTGTGATGTATTCTATACGCAGTTTTTCAAGAAATTTTGTAACTCTAGGAAAGTTCATACATTGGTATAAGGCGGCTGTTGGTGATGGAAGTTTTATTCAGTAGGCCAGTCTTTCGAAAATGGAAAGGCGTTCATATAAGTCATATAGAGAAACGATCCAATTGGTTTGTCCATAAGACTTGGCGTATGAAAAATGTTGTACATTTTAATGACAATCGGACTATCTAAGCCCCAGGATGCGGAAACCAATCGTGTAAGTGAATGTAAATGTTGTGTAGTCTGTTTACGAATCTTCTGCATTTCTGGCTTGCAAGATAGTTTTTAAGACTTTCCAGTATGAAATTGCATTTAGTTGCTAGTATTGTATGTACAATGAGAGGAGATGGTTTGATAAGTTTATAGGTTATATTGTCGAATTCTGGAGCTGTGTTTTGTTTGGAATGAATGACTGATTGAATTTCATTAGCCGTGACGGATGAAGTAAGAAGTGTATCTTCGAGGTGGTGCTGAGTGCTTGGTTGTAAGTTAGACGATTGATTATTGTGAAGTTGTTCAATTTTATTGCAAAGTGCTGTGCGGTACAGAGTGATGGTTTGCCTGAAGATGGTTTGGAAGAAATATGCGAAAGAACTGTATTTTTCTTCGTCAGTAGCTAGAGTTTGGTCATCGTATATCGGAGCATAAGTGGTATGCTGGTATTTGATTGTTACTTGGTGATATTTTGGCGAGAACTTCGTAGAATGACTTAGTGTAGTTTATTGCATATCCTGATCCATCTGCGTCGTTTGTAAACGTCAAAGTAGTTGAGATCATGCGGTTCCAACGTCTACGCTGTCTTAATGATTATGCGTTTCGGGTGTGTACTTAGTCTATTAATGTTCTGCGAGATGCTGACATGATAGGCAAGTATTGAGGTGGTACTGGCGGTTTGTGTGGTTGACGGGTCTTAAGTGGTATAATTTTGTCGCTTGATCTATGACGGATGTGACATTGTCTAAGATTCTGTATAATTCTTGTTATGTTTGTGATTCTCTATAATCCTGCAATGATTAAATTATTTCGGTCTAGTATGACGTCCAATCTACGTTTGATGATATGATTGTCTTGCATTTTAGTGTTTGGTGCTGTTTTGTCCAAGAGAATGGCTACACGATCGCTTCGGAAAGGAGGGAGTTCTCTGAGATTGGATATAGTCAACGATGAAGAGTTTATAACATTTTGGGAAGTATTTGAGATAGGTCTGGATTGTTATGGTAGATCGTGAAATTTGGCATTCAGTGCGGTATTTGTGTACTGTCTGAATTGCTGTTTTACTGCATTGGATATGCTATGCAAATTTATATCGGCCGTGACGAGATAGTGTTGAAAATGGGTGTCAATGTATTGTAAAAATTCATGGAATCACATGGAAGTGATGACTCTTCCATTGGAATAGACGTTGACTATTATGTGTTCTCGAAGGTGAAGTTGAGGAGCCACTCTGTGCGATCGACTTTGTACAGTGCTATAGTGGCCTATTCTAGTACCTCCGTGAGCTCGAGCTATGTGGTGTAGACACTCAGAACGGATCAGTGCGTAATTGATATTCTGAATGATTGTCGAGAGGTCAGAAAAGTTTGAGTGTGAAAACTGTGACATGTTCTTCTCGAAGAAACTGTTCAAATAATAATTTATGTGTCAGAAGTGAACTGATATTGACGGAAAAGATAGTTGATACCATAGTCATGATTTTGATGTCCATTGTCAGGTGTATTTTTAATAGATTTGACGCTGAAATAAGCATAATGTCAAGAATAGTTAGCATTTAGATGAACGCCAAAAATATATATCCCTTCAGTGATGATTTGGTTGAGAATGTGGTTTCTTTTGAAGGTATGAATGTTCTGAAACATTACGGTGATGAAACGAAGGAGAACTTTAATGGTAACTGGATGTTTCAATGAGTTGTTAAAAGCAGTAAACTTATCTGTGGTTCTGATTGACACGGTTAACTCAGGTTTGTGTGGAAGAGGTGCTCTCCGTTGTTACCATTGTAGCTGTAAATCGGATGGTACAAGCTACAGATGAAACAGGATGGCGTTTTTTGTAGATTCGTGCAATCTGAAGTTGAGTATTTTTCTTGGAATGTCCACAAATAAGTGTGTTAGGACAGTGTTTTGTCTGTTGCCGGATGTATGCTTGACACCGTTCACGTTCAGTAGCTATAGGTGAAGGCGGTTTATATGGTACGAATCTGTAGATAGGTGTTCCTTTCAATAGAGGATCATCTATAGTGTATTGGGAGTAAGATAGAACTCGAACTAAATGCGTAGGTTCGGTTAAACAGTGAATGTGCATGCAAAGTTTGATTTCGAATCCTTCGAAACTTAGTTTATCGGTAATGCTTTCACCTCTGTAACAGTCTAGTTGCTGTTTCATTTCTATGTTTCTTATCCTTTTATTTCTTTGTAATGTTCTGTTTCCTTTCGTACTCTCCCTATATTTTTCTCTTTGTTTGGTTTTAGTCACGCTTTGGGCGTGTTTCGTTTTAGTTTTCCGTTTTGTTTTCTGCCTTTATCTATTCAGATTCTCGTTAGTCACGAAGCATTGACTTGGATTTAGTGCTTTATTTTGAGTGGATCCTAGTCAATACTTGGCGTTGTGTTTCTTGCTGATTGGTGTGAATCAGCCTTCATCTCCGGTTGATGGGAGAACTGCTCTCCAAGCCATGTTAGTATTGGTTCCATTTTTACCAAATCGAATATGTGTGGGCTTTATCATTGTTTGTATTTCCTGAGCCCTAACTACAAATCGGTATATATATACACAACATTTAGCTAAACTGAAGAAATTCCGATATTATTTCATCTATTCCGGAGGATTATATTCGTAGTTATTACAAGAATACAATTCGATACAAGTTCTACTAAGACTTTTCATCTCGATAAATTTATTTCGAAATTTTCCCGTCAATATTTTTTTTTTCAAAGATTATTTGTCAATATGGGTAATATGTGCTAAATTCAGTATGAGGCCGCTATTAACAAAATTCCTACATTTTAAGTATAGGATCGTTCGATTCTAGTAATCAATTGCCAACTTTTAGTCTCCCAGTTTCCAATTATATTTAAAACTCCCGGTTAGCCATGTTAACAGCTACCATACATCAACGCAATTAGTAAAATTAATGACAATGTTAGTTCGACCATTTTTACATGCAGTTTCTGATAATTTTGGACTTTTGATAATTTCTGATAATTGTAAATGTAAAATCTCGAAATGATTATTTAATATTGGTTTCAACTACAGACACTATTCTGCGTTTAATTGTCACATTTATAACATTATTAGTGCATACTCCAATATTTATTCAAAGATTCATTTGTGTCAAGATAGTTAAAATATTTTAGGTAGCGCACTCCCGCTTATTTCGATCGGAATTTACCCATGCTGACTGGCGCGGCACACGTCATGTGGAGGATACTTTCCGCGCGAAACGTAGCAGTAGCGAAGGATAAGTTGTTGAACAGGTGTATTTTGTGGGTGAAAGGTTTTGGGACTTATTGCCGACATTACTAAATGTAGAGAAAATTAGTAAATATAATGTTAATTGTGCTGTTGCACAATGTTCAAACTATGGTCAAAAGATATCAGATGTTATGTATCATCGTTTCCTTAAAGATCCGAAGTTTCAGCGCGAGTGGGTATCGCGATGCAAGCGAATGGACAAATTAAATGTAAATACTGCACGTGTCTGTTCCATTCATTTTCTTCCTGAGGATTATGAACGTGGCTTGAAAAACGAACTTCTTGGATTGCCCCTGATAAAGAAGCTGAAACGAGATGCTATTCCTTCCCAGCACATTCCAAATTGACATGGGAAA
>JAGDQP010070224.1:0-10784 GCA_022664845.1 Lepisma saccharinum
ACTGTGGGAACTGAACTTAATATTTTTACTACGTTTAAATTCCATTTTTTTATCTGTACTTCTTCTTCTTCTATTTCCCCTTCTCTCTTTCTCTCTCTCTCTCTCTCTCTCTTATTTCTCTTCCTCTGTCTTACAGACATCCATCGGTTTCAATGTTTCATTGTATGTTTAAATTTCTCCCTTGATCAACTTCTGTATATTGATTCGTCTTGCTTTCATTTTACCGATACTAATACATGTCTATTTGATTTTAGTATGAGCGAGACGAAGGAAGGAGAAAGAGGGGGTCTGTTTACTGGAAACGATTATGGGAAAAGAAGGTGCCATTTGGGTTACCTAGCTGCACGGCGTTCACTGTAGCAATATTTTTGATGCGAAGTGTACCATCCCGGTATATGCCTGGCGTGACTGAGGAAAACACTGGGAAAACCTAAGTCAGGACAGTCAGCCGCTGGTACCGAACCGAGGTCCAACCGCATACGAAACCAACGTTCTACCAAGTAAAGTACAGCGCTCGGAAGAAAGCATACTCGTTTCGATGTTTATCACATGCACGCACACACAATATCATAGGCACGCCCATACAAAATAACGTAAATAACAACATAATATCAGAAATTGTCAAACATAAATATCGTGCATCGTGCCCTATTTTTAAGAACTGATAGAAACAGACCTTTTCTCTTGTTTTGCATGCATAACGTTAGTGTTCTATGGAATTCATTAAGAAAGAAAAAAGAAAGAAACCATGGATTTTAAATTTCATTTTTGTTTCTCCATGTTCGGTAAGGATCTTTTCTATTGGACAATTTGAATTAAACTTTTCAGTACCCTTCAACTAGTGGCCCATCTAAAATAAAAATGGCGTTAGGTTTCCTATTTTATTGTTTGAAATGGGACTCTCTTAAGTTTTTCATTATTTGCTACATACTACAAGAAATCATAAATATATTTTTCAGAACCCAGGACATGTGATAATGTTTTCTGTTAAAGAAAAGAAAATTCCAACCCTTGCTCGCTCACTCACACTCTCTCAGAATCACACACCGCCGACTCAACGTTAGTTGGGTGGCCTATCTTGTAGGCTTAGAGAAAAATCGTGTATAACAAAGTCATGTGAACATAATTTTGGCCATGATAGTACATAATTGCCATGCTGAGGTCCTGCACCTTTCTCCACAAACACTGGTTGAAGTGAAAGCTACAACCCTGCAACTTGCACTCAGGAAATTGCTGTCGGAAGGCCGCTACACTTGAGAGTTCGAAGTCGACAATCATGGTCTTGGGCTCCACGCCAGAGCGTGCGACTTGGACAATGAGAAAAGTTGAACGTAAGTGTCTTTGATTTGGTTTTGGAAGGAAGGAGGCAGTACACAGCTAGCCTAACTCCCTGCACTTTGTGTAGATTTGCGCAAAGTATTTCGGATAACTTTTGAATGTGGCGTCTCCAATTAGAAGGTCACTAAACATTCAAGGCCCATTTTACTGCCAAACACAACAGTTCGGTTGTTAGGACTGAGGTACGTATCGCTCAGAATGAAACTATCTCCATTTGTAAATCTCGCGATGTGTTCTGGAAATACAACATCATTTACTGAGTTGACGTTGAGTGGTACTCCCAGTGGTACTCCCTGTACATGCTCGACTTAAATCCAATGAGCGTTGGCATTGTACATACAAAGTTAAGTCCCATGTTGGTCGCCTCTGCAAACTCTTCTTCAAAGATCTTTCGGGCGCATGACTTAACTCCTCCCTGGCTCGCTTGTTACAATTGACTCTGAATTTCAGAACCTTTACCTTCGCCATGTCAGCAATACATTTATGTGGATTAGCTGATGGAATAACATCTCCTTCACCTAAAGTCACGCTACGTCTTTATGCATTGTCCTTTCTATATTTATTGACGCACACCCAGTATTTTGATCCATTCTTTCTTTCCGTGTTTAAGTTGTACCTATGTCCAACTAACAAAAGCAATCTCTTCCCTTGTTGCTTTCGACGTACCCACTGATTCCATATCAGGCAAAATCACGTTCTGAAACGAAATGAATGTGATTTCGAACTGTTTGGTTTTTCGAGACAGGACATTTAAAATGTACTACGACTTATAAAGGTTTTATATATATATAAAGGCTGAGAAACTTGGACATTGAATGTGCAAACGACTCAAAAATTGAGTCACACAAAGAGCAGTGGAGAGATGCATGCTAGGAATAACCAGGAGGAACAGGACGACATAACCAAGAGGGACAGGAATTAATGGATTCATGCACAAACGAAGGTAGAGGATGTAATCAAGACTGCGAAGAAGATGAAGTGTATGGAGATGGGCCGGTCAAATAAGAAGACGAACAGATGGATGGTGGACGACAGTGGATTCCAAGAGAAAAGAAACGACCGAGACGACGTCCAAATGTAAGATGGGTAGATGAAATCAAGCGTTTTTCAGAAGCTACATGGATGAGGATAGCAGCAGACCGAGATATGTGGAAAGAGAAGGGGAAGACCTTCATCCAGCAGTGGATAGAAAACGGTTGAATATGAGGATGATGATCGCGTATAAAGAAACACATTACTTACCAACGTGAAATATGAGAGCTCGCACACATTTTGCCGATGCGAATAATATAAAGCCTCAACACAATTTTACAGCCCAGATAAACCCCCCAACCATGTTTGCGTTGTTGCTTAACAATCACGAACGACTGGCCGTCTGGAAAGGTGAAAGGACGTTTTGGCACGCATCTACAGGGTATTTCTGAACAGATAAGATCTGCTCTTCCGCGAAGGGCGTTTTGGCACTAAAAACAGTGAATTCCCCAAGCAGGGCGTTTTGGGACGACATCGGTACCGGGTGATAGCATTAGTGATATTATTTTTTTTTTCTGAAATGACATGTTTTTATTTATAATGGAATGAGAATGTGTATTCAAGTATCTCATTTCTAAGAAAATTATTTCTCGGTGGACAGATAAGAACTTTTTTCTTCTCAATTTTAAGAAGTCAATTTTTTACAGTGTAGTATAGAAGTATTCGATTAATTAAAAGTACGGTAATTGAATTTTACAGATTAACTGGTGGAAGTTTGAATTACATTTCTATACGAGAAGAAATAGTTAAAATATCTACTCGTAAAAGAAATATTTTCCAAAATCCGGGATTTTTACTTAGCTGGACGGTAGCTCTTTTCAGCACTCAAATCCAGAATAATCCCAATTTACCGGGATGTATGGAAAACCTATTTGTACTGCATGTTCCTCTTAAGAAATCCGCAAGTTCATATTTCCTGAGAAAGGCATTTAATGAATTGTATGTAAAGCTCTATATAAATCTCTTATTAAAAAAAAAGCAGTGTTTTAAACAGAGTGTCTGAAAAGTAATGTACCATTAACTTTGATCTGTGATAGCAGGGGAACGAAGCATGGTAGCTGAATATGGCTTGCACACAAATAAAGTGTCATTCTTGAAGATATGTTTTTCAAAGAATTCCGTGTAACATACAGATGCTTATCAGAATAATGGAAACACCTGAACGAAAGTGCAACTTACCAGATTAATATGGTGTCGGGCCACCTTTCGCCTTCAGAACAGCCTTGATGCGACGTGGGATGGAGGCATAGAGGTCGTGAATGGTAGCAAGTGGAATATTACACCATTCCTCGTGCAGGGCATCGGCCAGTTCTGTGAGAGAGGATGGAGGTGGAAATCGTCGCCGGAGTCGTGTTTCCAAGATGGACCACAGATGTTCAATTATGTTGAGATCTGGGGATTGGGCGGGCCAGGGGAGGTGTTGAACTTCATCCCGATGTTCCTCAAACCACGCTGCAACAACTCCAGCTGTGTGAATGGGTGCATTATCATCCTGGAATATGGCGTCATTGTCCGGGAACAACATCCGGACCATAGGATGCAAGTGGTCTCCTAAAATTGCGACATAATCGTTGGCAGTGATGCGTCCGCGAAGTGTGACCACAGGACCCAATGAAAACCATGATATTGCGGCCCACAGCATCACCGTGCCGCCGCCATGTTTCACAGTTGGGCGGAGACACTGCAGATCATACGCTTCTTTGGGCGTTCTCCACACATAAACACGGCCCGTGGTTTGGAATAGGGTGAATGGTGACTCATCCGACCATACCACACGTTTCCAGTCGTCAACGGTCCAAGTTGCATGGTCGCGGCACCATTTGCGGCGTGCTAAAGCGTTCTGGTCCCTGATGAGAGGTTTGGCCCGTGCAACACGACCCCGTAAGTTCATGTCATGTAATTCGCGGCGGACTGTGATTGTCGAAACAGGTTGGGGGAGGTGCTGATTGAGTTCCTCCGTCACTTGCGCCGCAGTGGCACGACGGTTCCGCGTGACAATGCGCTTTAATACCCGGCTTGCCCTGTTACTGATGCTTTTCTTCCGCCCACTGTTCCGCTTCCCCGATGTGGTTTTCCCGTGTGTTGTGTAGGCGTCATCACCTTCGACACTGTCCCTGGCGACACACCTAACACACTAGCCACTGCCGTCACACTCACTCCACATAACCGCGCACAAACAATTTGCCCTCTTTGGAACTCTTAGAGGTCTCCCATTTTACACTACCTCCGTCTGCTGCAGCCACTGCACACTCCTGTTCCACGACGCCTGACGTAGTATGGAGACCGACCTAACACACCACCACCAGCAGTCCGGCGCTGCGGTCGCCACGACACCACTGCAAACCCATACATCTGACGTGTTGCCAACTACAGGTGTTTCCATTATTCTGATAAGCATCTGTATCTCATGTCCCAAGCTAAAGAAGCTAGAATCCTAAAAGGTGGAAATAAAAAAAAATGACGAAATCCCTTATTTTTACCTCACAATTTCTCTAGAATGTTGAGATTTGAGTACTTTTTTCTTTAATTTTAAGTTTTGCGCATGTTAAACTATCACACTAGGCTGATGTGTGGTGTTTGCAGCATGTAGGATGGCGGTAAATCAACTTTTTATGACGACAGTGCGAAATCGCAGTTTTTTTAGAATTTCTTGGCAGCTGGCAACATTATGAGCACCAAAGAGCTGCATACGATACACTATGGATCTATATAACATGACAAAAAAAAACAACGAAAATATAGTTTGTGATGCGGTGCAGTGTTGCCAACCAGGTAGCTAGATTTCAGTACTTTCCACAATAAAGGTTGGGCATAATTAGCTGACGATTTTCAGTACGATATTTTTGGCAATGGAAGCCCTTGCCTAATGAGACAAGCGCCACCATGGAGTTTATTTAGCTATGGAGCGTTGGCCGGAGACGAGTAGGAGGGTGCCGTTGCAGTAAAGCTGTTTTTCCAAAACTCAATTCTTTGTAGCCACCTAACTGTACTTGAGGAGGGAAACACCTCGTTAGCTTCACCAAAGGCCATTGCATTGTCCAAAAGTGAATATTTGGCGTGCCGTCTGATCTGCCTCCATTATTGGGCCGTATTTTCTTTGAAGATAACAATGGAAGTTCGGTTACATTGAATGCAGAACGCTACACTGCCATGATCAGTGTACGCTACACTGCCATCAAAAATCACTAACCTGGACAACGTATGATTTGAACAAGACGGTGGAAGATCACATACACCTTGTTTGAGTGTTTCCAGGCTATCTTATTTCCCAATTTGGCGATCTGCTTGACCTACATCGTATCTACACCTGGGCCCTCCTGACTGCCTCCTTTGCGGACATTTGAAAGAAACCGTTTACCGGACAAAACAAAGAAACAAAGAAAGAGGACATAAATTAGTGAATCGAGAGACACATTGGTTTAGACGGGATGTTTTGGTGCTAAACTTCTGAAGAAGACTTCAATGATATGTAGTGTCACAAGGTGACCACCTGTAAGTGCTGCCATCTTTTGTTGGAGATCATTGTTTTACATTAACCTTAATGTCAAGTGCATCAGTGTGTTTCAATTATTTTATGTTTGAATTAAACTCCAAGAAGTGTAGAATCTATTCCATGTAAAGAAACTGATCTTATGCAACGTGTTCGTTTCTTTCCGGACTTCTAAAACAGTCAGCTAATCATGCCCATCCCTTCGTTCCTTTTCGTTGTTATGTTACATAGGTTGATTCTCACAGTGTTGCCAGTTGCCAAGAAATTCTCCAAAAACTACAATTTCGTGAAGACGTCATAACACATTAATTTACTGCCACTTCACATATTGAAAACCCCACAAATCCACCTAGCTCAAAAGTTTAACTTAAAAACAAAGAAGATGAACTCAAATTACAGCATTTTAGTGAGGTTTAGGATTTTTGTCACCCCACCACTAACCACCACCTTTTAGGATACTTGTTTCTCTGACTTGCAACATGAGATACGTGGCATACTGGAATTCTTCGGAAAATATCTTCAAGGATGTCCCAATTCAGGGGCGTAGGAGCCGGGAGGGCAGTTGCCCCCCCCCCATGATTTTTGGTGGGGGGCAAGGTACATATTTTGCCCCTCCCCATGATTTTATACCTGCATAAAAACAAAATGGTTTGGTCTTTCATTTTCAAGCTTTTTTTTTTTGCCCACCATAATTTTATATGTAAATGAAAATAACAGTGGGTCGGTTTTTCACTTTCAAGCAATAATATATCTTGCCCATATTCAACTGCCATGATTTTATATGTAAAATAAAAACAAAATTTGCTTAGCTCTCAGTTTTAATGCTATTTATATTCTAGGTGGATTTTAAAATTACCCGTTTATTTATTTTTACAGTTGCGTCATTTTTTTAATGTGGAGTGCTTTAGTATGGGTATTTAACAGTTTTCGCGCTAACTTTGCATGTTTTAAATGTTATTTTAGCGTTGAAAAATCAGCGAAAGAAGCTCACGGGAAAATTTTAACTAGTAGTTAATTGGAATGTAGCTTCAAAAATAATGACTTTTGTTAAATTAATTTAGTATAGAAATCTCTACGATCGTGGGCGGCGATTAGGGAGCAAGTGGCTATTACCCCGCCACTCTTTTGAACTGACCCATAAATCTATATGATATTATATGGAAATATGAAGTTTTTCCTTCTCCCCCCCCCCCACTGTTACCCCTTGCTCCTGCACTTTTATCCTCTAATCGCCGTCGCCGACACTGTCTACGTCATTCAATTAAATCCCCTTAAGAAAACTAGAGCTGACACAAGGACAAGACTTTGTAGCTGCTATGATTTTCTCAATACATTGCCAGTCATGGGCGCCCGTAAGATTTTTCCTAGAAGGCAAGATTTTTCAGCGGGGCAAGACTACATTAAAGTAGGTAATTTTGTGCCAAAAATCCTGAAACCTAAGGAAAATTGCATAAAATCAGAGAGAGGCATGTCAAGTTTCCTGTGGGCACCAATGTTGCCAAATGCCAATCAGTAATTTCATTGTCATTCTATCTTGAGGGGCATTACATTTGATACTTCTATGAAAGCTCTTTCAGCTGCAGTGGCGTATCCCGGGGGGGGGGGGGAGCGATCGCCCGTGACGGCACCATTGATATTTCTGGTATGGAGCAGTTTTCTGTCTGTATCAGAATAGTTCATCCACAGACATTGGAGGTCAGTGAAATCTTCATAGGAATCCTCATGATTCTAAGGGCAAAACTCTAGCTGCAGTAATCAAAGACGTACTAATTCGACTGACACTATCAATAAATAACCTTAGAGGACAATGCTTTGACGGCGCTGCGAATATGTCTGGACATGAGAAAAGGGTGCGGAAAATCTTGGCAGATGAACAACCGAAGTCACTCTTTGTTCATTGTTGTAATCATTCCACAGATTTGGCACTGCAGGAAGTAGCCCGCAAAACGGGAGGCATGTGTGATGTTCTATGTTTGGCGAAAGACTCTTCTAAGTGTATCTTAGAGTCCGCTAAGAGGAAGACAAGACGTTGTTCTACCACCTCTTGCTGGTGGTAGTGACACTGAGACAGTTTTGCCAACACAGCTTATTCCTATGTGCCCCAATCGATGGTGTGTCAGAGTCAGGAATACCGGAGAGTGCGGATGACGCTTCAGAATATTCTTGAAAAGAAAGGTGCTATTTCGGACGAGAGAAGGGCAGCTGTTCGTGGATGGCTAAGTAAGACGTGCAAGTTTGAGACGATGCTTTTTCTGAAAATAAGTATTGAAGTTTTAAGTCCCTGTGAGCAGCTAGCTCGTGCTTTGCAGAATCCAAGCAGAACTGCAACAGGTGCAAAGGAAGCAGCATTAACAGTGATCAAGGAGCTGGAAAGCAAAACATCAGAAGAGCACTTTCATCGGATCTACCACGAAACGACTGACGTATCAGAGGACATGGACTTAGAGTTTCCATTGCCACCCAGAATGAGAAAGCAACCGCGTCACCTCGAGCAAACCAGCATACCTACAGCTCCTGTACACCTGCAGGAAAAAGAAAAATTCAGAAAAGAATATTTTGAGATTCTGGATCTTTTAATCAGCGCAATAAAAGAAAGATTTGACCAAGAAACACTCTAACAATCCTTGAAGAGATTCTTCTTGATGTTCTTCGGGGAAACGTGTCAGATACTAATTCGTTAAAGGAGGCACTCTGTCAGTTCGCCGAGGATTTCGACGTCGAAGATCTTCATGCAGAACTTCAGCTGCTAAAGAATCTAGGCTACCCGGCGAGACCCCCACCACTTGCGCTGATTTTGCAAGGAATCTGATACAACAAAATCCCTTCTTCAGCAAGTGATATTGCTTTTGGTGCTCGTTATGACTGTGCCTGCTTCTTCCGCTACATCGGAACGTAGTTTCAGTGCTCTTCGTCGACTGAAAACGTACCTGAGCTACCTGTCACAGAAACGCCTAACACATGTATTGCTTCTCCATGTGTATAGAGAAAGGTTGGCTGCGTTAAACTTTCACGATGTGTTCAGAGAGTTTGTAAGCAGGAATGAGGAGAGAAAACGTATTTTTGATAAGGTGTAGGGTGTTTCCAATCTCTCATCTCTCCAAGGTAACTGGCTAAGTATAACTTGTAATGATAAAGTTACAACGATGTACATATATCAAATGTTTATTATTAATGTAATAGAAGCATGTGGGTGGGAGTAAATAATATAATCGGAAAATATATGAGGCGGAAAGCGAAAATGAACCTCTTGTCGCAAGATTTTAATTTTCAAACTTTGTTGTTTTCAAATTCAGTGATAAATTCTAAACAATTCGATACCACATTTAGCATCTTATCTTAATCATTGAGAAAGTTATAAACCAATAGTATATCCTCATGGTGGCAAGAATCTATTTTCTCTGGATTAAACTGTTTAGTCATTATTTTAGAGTTCTATTGGAATCTGAACGACTTGTTGATCGATATGAGCTTGCAAAGGGAAAAGTAAACTACAATAATCCGCTACAAACCGTTTTTTGATGTTTTCGACCCCATTTTATTTAGTTTCTACTGAAAATTTTACTTATCCGCCAAAGTAAGTAAACCCATTTCGTTTTCCGCCTCACAATGTAGGTAATGCCCCTATATAAGTTTTATGTATTGTTTATTTTCTCTGTATGTGTGTTTTGTAATGGATTAATACGTGTGTAAATATTTATGTTAGAACTTTATTTAATAACATGTCATTTTGTCAAGGTTGTTGATTTTGGATATGATCTGTGACCAGACTGAGACAACATAGTTGGAAAATAGATGAAGCCTTTAGCTCCAGTATTAGTTTACGTATTAATTATTTCTCAAAGTAAGCGTGAAAGTATATTTGGCGTAACCATCTTGGCTTGACTACAATAGAAAGTAATGCTCAGTGTCACGAGGTTCTGCACCTAGTATAAATAATTTTTGGAACAAGTTACAAAGCGAGAAAGCATTTCTGTCATCATCATCTCATAACTTTCCGGCTGGACAAAGCAAACTTCTACAGACAGACCAACCTAATTTGTATTTGGAATTAAGTAGTAATTAGTGAATAATGACCGAAAACTACAATAAATCATATCAACTACACTACGGATGGTGGCCATTGGTTGTATAAAAATAAAAATTAATTGATATTTATTACTTCCTAATAACTCATATCCTGGGATAGTTAAAAATAAAAGTAACTCACACTCACTACTAGAAGAAAAAGAACATTTGTTGTCATCTTCAGTTTAAGATGGAATATTAAGTCACATCAAAAGTGAAGTTTATTATAATCGCAAAGTACAAGGATTACATTTAAGATATGTATAGTCTATAAGTTGCTTCGTGCAGCAAAGAGTCTGTGTGGTAATTAGATATAAGTATCTTGGGCTATAATACACAATAAATATCTAGTTTGGAACGTTATATACAACTATGTTGTTATGCTTATCGGCCACTTACGTAATGCATAGATATTTTGAGTATTGATACTTATTTACATACAACGATATCGTATTTTCATCATCATACGTACATAGATAGACTCTCTTTTAAAATATGCAATAGTATAGAATAGATATCACTTTACTTTTCATACGTATAAACATATGTTACACTAGTTTTTAACAATAATGCCAATTCCATCAAAACAAAGATACATTTACACTGTGTGAACTATGGTACTATGATTTATAATATTTTGCTATGATACCATCTTAGACACTAAATAAATAATATTTACCTCAGAAAATATTTTGATTTTTCTTTTTTCGCTCTGTGTTCTATTTCGACTTCCAAAACTCAAAACATGACACTCCGCATTGTATATGATACCGATACGTACATATCACATACACATTTTTATATACACCATTTATCTCTCTCTCCCAGACACACACACACACACACACACACACACACA
>JAGDQP010070225.1:0-10784 GCA_022664845.1 Lepisma saccharinum
AAAGAAAATTAACAGGCTTGTTCTGAGCCACTAGATAAAAGAAAATTACTCTTATCAAATAAAATCACACCTTACTGCTATTAAAACTCGGAGGCACGCGTCCGAAAGAATTCCGACAACATACTTATATTTCATGTAGAATGTTCGAATGCATAACAATCAAAATAAAAATCGACAGCAAAATTATTGTAATCAGACAAATAAATGAGACGACAATTAATTTAGGCTTTCGAATCAATCGAATGAACAAATAATAAGTTGGTCTCCGAAAAAAACTAGACATCGATTATCCACAACTAATCCAGATCGTCGAACAAAAGAGATACTTCAAATCATTTTCAAATAAACAAAACAAATTGACGCAGTTGGATAAGTTTTGACAGGAACTCTGTCTACTTCTAGAGGAACATATCCTCTCAGGGGTCCCGGAGGGTATCCCCTGCAGAATCTTAGTTTCTACATGGCGATAACTTACTACAATTGCAGTCTTAAAAATTGGCTTACGCAAAGACGACGACGACTCCTCCCGGCTGATGGTCTGCCTGACGGACTGAGGAGTAGAGATGGAGTAGTCAACAACGGTGTTGAAGAAGTGAGTCTGTGTTCTTTTCCCCAAAAACTAGAACATATATTGCAAGAGAAAAGAAACAAATCCCTCCCATGATCTGGTTGCGGGGAGGTTCGACCAATAAGAAAAGAACAGCTGCTCATCGGTAGCGTTTTCCTTCTAGCCTCTGTTCATTTTTCGGTGAAACAAAACAAAACAAAACAAAAAGTGTTAAAGAAAAAAGAGAGGCTAGTTTACCAAATTTCGTAGTTGATCAATGTCAAATAGTATCTTAATATACAACTACAAGCTCGAAGAGAAATTCAAGTAAAAATCAAAATTATCAATAAAAGCATACTTCACCAATTATACTTAATATATAGATTTAACCTTTCTCTTCTGGTTGTGAATACTACAATATCAAATAAAAGAAATAAACACACATACGTCCGTTCTTCATCATAAAATAATTTTAAAAAAAAAATAAACAAGTAACGGAACGGTACGGTACGTTACAATGTATATGAGAGTGGGAATGCGGAATTTGTTTGATCTTGGCTAGTTAGGGATGAAATTGGGTGATTAACGCCGGTGAATTCGGATTAGTGTTGAAAGTGTGAATAAGTTGTGTGTTCAAGGCTGCACCTTGGATTTTTTGGTTACGAGGTTGTGGATATCTTCAGTTGACTATATGGCTTTGGTTGTAGGTTTCGGTTGCGGAAGTAATGGAATTCAGGCGTTGGTCTCTAAGGGCAAGGGAGATAGAAATCGCTTTCTTGGTGCGGTAAGGATGGAACTTGCATATGATCGTTAGGTTTTATGTGCACGGAAGTGATAACGGTGTCATTTCCCGAGTGATGCCCACGTCAAGATATGTAGCACTTTTTTTTTAATGGACCAAGTGAACTGGACAACATGGAATTGGTTCAGCTGTTGTAGGGAGGTATTTAGACTGGCTTCACTTGCGACCAGAGAGTAAAGATATAATCCAAATAATGGATCCAAAGTAGTGAAGTAGTACATATAATATATATTAATAAAATAATTATTGTTTATATATTTACTAACACGAACATTTGTTTTCCAGTGTCTTCACATATGTTTCGGTTGGGCCGTTTTTAAGATTTCGTCTCAGGTGGAAAGTGACATGTGTGTTTGTCTGATAGTAAATGTTTTTTTCTGTCTTCTGAAGTTCGCGTGGCGATTTTAGTCCTAGTAGGTTATGTGGTTTGCTTCTCTGTAGGGTAGTCTTTCTCTTCTTGTCTTTAGTGTAATTCAGTTTCGATTGGTGATAGTTTTAAGTTAGGTTTTTCTTTTGGTGGACTAGTTTGCCCTTGTAAAGGATAACTTTGCTAACAATTTTCTTGGGTTTTTCGGTCTCGTACACGCTATCATTAGGCATTTCTGTGGCATCTTTCATAACGAATCATCTAACCCATATTCTCTCCTCGTGTTTTTCCAGAACTTCTATAGATTAATTTGTTTAGATTTCTCACAAAGTTTGGATGATAAGTACTGAGAGTTTTTTTCTGTATTCCCCTATTTTTTCATACTATTTTGATTTACATCTTGCGAAAGTAGTCACTTGATAGTTTCTTAAACTACTTTTTTGTATCTTCGTACTGATGACGCAGCGAGGAAAACATAAAATAAAAATCACACCTTCCGTGTGTACCAGGAATCCTCACTATAAAAATGAACTAATAATTGAACGAGCCTTCCGCAGTACAATACTGTCTTCTATGGTCCCAAGGTTAAAAGGAAGAAGTTCAGGATAGGGACATCTAAAATGGAGCTCAGAGGGACATATACACTTGAACAGGATCGTCAGAAAATAAAATAAAGAAATGGTGCTTACGGTAGGTGTGATCTTTAGTTTATTACTTTTTGTAGTTTCCTCTAGCTTTGAATGTTTACCCCATTTCTTTTAGCCGTTTTATTAGTTTCTGTTAATGTTTCGCTGTTTTCATAAGCGTATGCCCCTGGCTCTTAATGGGCGAGCTCTTGAGGAAGGAAGGATGCGCTAAGTTTCTAAATACTCTTGTCGTATCTTGGGCTTGTAAATGATGAGAGGTGTCTTACAGCCATACCAGTAAGGTGGGTAGAAGTTTCATAAGGAAGTATTGTCTAGGTTTCTAGTTAGGCTGATACATGCAGATACGATGTGCCATCCAGGTAGCAATCATCCCTCTAGTCTGTTTTTTATGTACTTTAGCCAAGAGGTAGAAACATGCCAGTTTCGCATTAGAATTCATTATCTTTCTCATATTGTATTAGCTTCAATGAAGGTGTTTTCAAAAAACCTTATTTTTTCCATAATAAAACTCATTAGTCCTGACCACGTTTTATACATATGGATGTTATGTGTGAAATTATTTTGGTGAGCTTTTCTGTTCCCCTTTTCCTCTCGAGACAAGAAACTATAGTGTAGCAATCCCAATAGAGAAGCTGCTTGTAGAAAATAAAATTTCAATGTATGGCTACTTTGAGATGACATAATCATGTTTGAAATTTGGTATATGTTAGAAAGCACTAAGACAAAAACCATAATTGTGACGGCAAAACACAGCACAAACGAAGCATAATCCATTTCGTCTGTTATTGGGTACGAACTGAAATATATATGACGATTTTCACTTGACATCAAGCCAAAATCACCACATCATTTTTTAAATTATTTTGTTGTGCGTTTGAGTACAAACGAAAATTCTTGTTGCACAATCCTGTACAAACGAAACCCAAACGAATTGAGTAGTTTGTTTGTGAAAATTAAAATAATATAAAATGTGGCTAGGAGTGACGCCATCAGATTTGAAATTTTGCTTTATGTTTGAGAGTATTAGGGCACAAACTATAATTGTGGCGGCACGATCCAGCACAAACGAAGCGCAATCGGTTGCGTCTGTGTTTTGTTCCGTAGAGAAATATTTCGAGATGTGGCGATTTTCACGTGACGTCAAGCTAGAATCACCACATTATTTTTTAATTATTTGTTGTGCGTTTGAGCACAATCAGAAATTCTTGCTGCACAATCCAGCACAAACGAATGGAGTAGTTAATTTGTGAAAATAAAAATATTTTAAAATGTGGCTATTTTGGAGTGACCTCATCAGATTTGAAATGTTGCTATATCTTTCAGAGTATTAGAGGGGCACAAACAATAATTGTGACGGCACAATCCAGCACAAACGAAGCGCAATCGATTGCGTCTGTCTTTTGTTCCGTAGAGAAATATTTCGAGATGTGACGATTTTCACTTGACGTCAAGCCAAAATCTCTACATTATTTTTGTAAATATTTTGTTGTGCGTTTGAGCACAAACGAAAATTCTTGCTGCACAATCCAGCACAAACGATTAAACATATTTTTTAATAAAATTTGAAATGTGGCGATTTTGACTTGACAGACGTCAAAAACGTGGCCCATTTTGAAATTTCTTGACATATAATAATTCAGGTGTCTTGAACAGAATGTCATAGAAATATTTTAACCACTCGATACACCTATAAGTGGTTAAAATATTTCTATGACATTCTGAAGGCAATGAAAAAGTGAAGCGTAAACTCATTAAAAAAAAAAATGGACAAAACATTTCCTATTGTCAAAACAAATGTTCTAGGTGAATGGCGAAAAATTAGTTGACACGCAAAGTAGCGGAAAATTAGGCGACGGAAACAACTATAGCAGGGTAACCGAAAATATTTTCTTTCTTTTTGGTATGTTGGGTGAAAGTACTCAATGCGTATTACAACTGAGATTATATAATAGGATTACTAACTTTGGTACATTGTGTCTAGTTACAGATATGTGTTACACACACAGCCTTAGAGTAATCATACATAACTAGATAATATAACATATATGCAACACAAATACATGTAATACACAGAGCAGTCATACACGTAGTCTTGTATATATGCGCCATCTAATTGTACAGATTTGTGTGCAACTGAGGTGAGGAATTCGGCAATGTCTTCCCGAACTTCTCACATAAGCTTCTCAGTCGCTCGTGCGAACGTTTGTACTTGACTGAAGTGTGTTTTCTGTTGATAACTTTCCTTGCAGATTGAGAAAGTACAGCATGAACTGTGCTCTCTTCCAATGGAAAGGAACCAGTCAGTTTCCAAATAGAGGGATGTTTATGCCCAACTAAATGGAAAATTTTATTGTTTCATACTTCACAATAATTATTGGTTTTTGATTCTCCAGTTATTGCAGCACTATTAACATTCCAGAGTTCTGGAGAAAACACGGGAGAATTTCTGCGTAAAGTTAAACCTGAACTATGAACCGACCCAACTTTTCTGAAACTGCCAGAAAACATACACACTGTCAAAATAATCTATGAGATCTGTAGCTTCTTCTGGTGTCACTTTCCTTAAGTACTTCATGCCGTCTAAGGGCATTCGCTAAGGGCAGAAATACTAAATCTTGCAACTCGCAACAGAACAATCCAAATAGTTCTTCATTCTTGTATTTCACTGCCAGTCCCAGATTTTGAATTTTGTCCACATACTTTGGAGAAAAAAAAAAAAAAAAAAAACTGAACCTGTACATTCTCCTACTACCCACTCAGAATCACAAATTTTTCTTCTTGGAGCGGGCAAGTAATTCTTTTGATTGCACTTATCCATCAGGAGCTGCAAAATAAATAAAAATATCTTTAAATATAAAATAATCTTAAAACTACAATTGATAATTTACAATGTAACAATAAAAAAAAATTGAAAGATGAATAAAAGTAAGCTTTTCTAATCCTAAAATGTAGAGATAATTTATGCGAGACATGTGCAAACAGAAAATTAACGATTAATCTATTTACACCATTGGTAATATTTAAGCACAGGGTATGCATTAAAAAGCAAATCACTTTTATATTCAAGATTCTAATAGGCGTCGTTGTACTTGATGTTCAAATTTATCGTCATGGAATCTATTCTGAGACAAACCTGCAAAAGTTCCTCGTTAGTTGCTTAATTTTGATCTGCGAGATCGCAAACACAACGCTAACAGCTGTTTCGTCCAACGAAATGCGAATTAAATAGATCTGTGAAAACAACTGTGGCACCATACTAAATTGACTGAATTGTTATTAACGTCCTAAACGAGCTGGTAAGCTTCTAAGGACGGTACCTACAGTTTAACGTGGGCTCCGAACCCCCTTGTGTTCCCACCCGGGATCTCTTGATCACATGGCAGCGAGCGTTATTAGTCACCCATAGGGGACATGTGCCATACTGAAATTTCCGTCCATGTACCATTCTTACGCTGAAATCAATAGATTTAAACCAGCCTCGGAAGCATATATGATTATTCGATTTTCTGCTTGCGGCCCATTATCATGTAGAAAGAATTCTTCGGATTCAATATTAGTAGTCTTTGTCCACCGTCCTGAAAACAAAGGAACGTAAACATATAAATTTTCAACCAAAGATTTTACACACACGTGGAATGAATGAATCACATACACTTAATTCATTTACTGAGCGACCTGGCAGCGCGTTGGCCTCGAATTAGGAGGTCGTTGGTTCCTTTCCCGCAGCTGGCCATTGACTGCTGCTTTCCACTTTCTTCAGCTCTACCAGGCAATTGCTGGGATTACATCCAGATCCTCACTTTACTGTTGTTTAGTATCGAGTATAAAGTGGCATCTGAGTTGTTATATCTACGATTTTTTAATAAATATTAATGAATAACAATATACGAATTTTTAAAGTATGTCATTATTTACAGCATACTGTACAAAAAATAAATTATAAATCTTTAAAAGTGAAATATAGATTTAACTGTTTGAAAATAAACTCTATTAAATGAAATGAACTTTTTAAAATTAAATAATAATCAATTAAATTACCTTCAATTTTTAGCTCTTCCAAAGATGTAGGCTCAGCTGGACGATCAGAGACTCGCTGGTATCTAATTAACCTTTTGCAAGATTCTTCAGAGGTAAAAATCGCCTTCGCTTCTTCATCAAGTTGACTAACAGCCGTTGAATAAACAAAGTTTGTGTTGCTTTTGCCCTCCTCTGCAAGCTTCTTCATTTTGATTTTACTCTTTTCACATCCTATTTTAGCAAAGTTTACATGCATGATTATGTTCTCTTGTATGTTTTGGATTGTCCTTAAGAGAACTTGTAGTGAAAATTCCCTTGCACTTAAAACTGTTCCTCTCCACACACTCCAACGTATACCAGTCTTTATGTGTCTCTCTTTGGTATACAAGAAACCATTAAGCGCTATTTTTTCTCAGCCTCTTTCAGTGACAAGAAGCTCCATATCTACAATAACTTACAATCCAATCAACCCTTGGCCTGTATAAAATTTGAAATGAATCACTGTTATTATTATAGAATATATATTATATATTCTATTATAGTTTACCCAACTAATCAAAAAGTTGTATTTTTTTTCCTCCTTTCACTCTGTGATTGTCTATTAAAATAATTTAAAAAAATAGTTTGCAAAGTTATTCACCTTCCTTAAACCGATTAAATTCTACCGAGTAATTAAACCGAGTAACTCTTGATTTTACTGCCACGTTTTAAAAGTAAAATAGCCTAAGAGAGGTGGCTGAGTTGTGACTTCTGACAAAGTATAGTAGATTAATGATAACGGGATTACAAATTCCTCGATTATAGTTAAAACGTCCTTATCAACCTCCGACAGTCGACCTGAGCGTGGTGGATCTCCCTTTCTTGTAAACCAATTAAATTCCTCACTAATGATGTCAAATTGTTAATCCTAATTTTCCGTCGCCAAATGATCCACTGATATTTGTGTCACCTAATTTTCCGTCGCCCAATTATCCACTGGCTTTTGTGTTACCTAATTTTCCGTCGCCTAATTTTCCTCCCCATTCTATCACGCAATCTTCCTTCGCCTAATTTTCCGATTACCGTTGTAGGTATCCTTTTGTATATAAGAGCAGTCTACATAGTGTATTGAAGCAGTACTACACATGTCAGGCATAAAGATACAGCATAAGGAACAAAGGGGGAGAAACAACACTGGAATAAGCACTATAATTGTCAGATTACACGCGAAAGACAAAACGTATTGAGACATAGCCAAGCTTGGAAAGCCATGCTCTACCGTTGGATACATCTTAAATAAACCTAAAACAGGACAATTATTGCGGAATAGAATCCGTTCTGGCCAATCAAACAAACCAACTGCCCACAGTAAGACCTACATTCCTTGTTCCGTGAACGAAAATGCAGGAAATACTTCTAAAGATTTGGCTAATTCACTCGCCAGGACATAAAGTGAATGTTACGTCACAAACTATCCGAAATTCAAAGAAAAAAAAATGAGATTCAGAGGACGTGTAGCCAGAAAGAAACTATATATATATCAGTAGAAAACTGAAAGAGGAGGCTTTAATTTGTCAAGAAACATTAAAATGAACCCCTGAAATTTTGGGGAAAATGTTATGTTCGCGGATGAGACTAAAATGAACTTGTATGGAAGTGATCGATATCAGGATATGTGGTGAAGGAGGAATGAAACATCCAGAAAGCAGAACATTGTTCCAACTGTTAAAAGTGGTGGTCCGTTATGCTTTGAGATTGTGTAATTGCTAATGGAGTAGTTAATGTTCATGTTATGGATGGTATCATGGATTGGAAGAAGTATTTTAACATACTGACGGCTAATTTGAAGAGTAGTGCATAAGCAATTGGGTTTGGGGACAACTGGATGTTCTAACAAGATAACGATCCAAAGTATAGAACTTACAATGTTCGGCAACGGATCTTTTATAATACAGCATACTACCTTTAAAGCACACACTAATCCTCGGATTTAAATCCGATTGAGAACTTATGGTGTAGACTTCGAAAAGCTGCCTTTGAAATGCTTCATTGTTTCTTTGCCACATGTCCTGATATCTGTCACATTCATACAAATTTATTTTAGTTTCAATCCAGAACATAACATTTTCCCAAAATTCCGGGGGTTCATTTTAATGCTCCTTGACAAATTCAAGCGTCCTCTTTAAGTAGTTTTCTTCTGGTATATATGGTTTCTTTCTGGATACACATCCTCTGAATCTCTCTTTTTTTTTTTTTTTTTTAATTTCGGATCGTTTGTGATGTAGCCATGGGCGGCGGAAGCAGCAGTTTCTGGGGATGGCTACAGCCCCCTCCTTGTAGATCACTTATAATTGCAATACCTATTAGAAATTTAGATGAACTTTCTGTATATCTCTTATATACATGGTGTCCCAGCCATTTACGCGCAGAACGTCGGAAGATGATTTGTCACACCAAAGTAAAAGTAAGGGATATGTGGTATATCATTTTAGGATATTTTGTTCCCAGAAACTCAAATGTAAAAATATTTGCCACCTACGTTTATTTGTTTATGAGACAGGAAATTGGAAATATGTTTTTATATTCGGTTTTAACCTGTAATGAGCATAGCATTGAGGAGGCCGTGAATTCGATCCCAGCGGCCGACTATGCTGACTGTTTTTTCCAGAGAAATGACGGGATGGCACTTTGAACATAGGCCCTGGCCGACACCTTACCAAATCCTTTCCCCTCATCTATTCCGGCCTGAGCCTTAGATGCTTAAAGGCCATAAATAAAATTTAAATTGAAGTAATTTTGAGAAATGTCAATTTGTGTTTATTTTGTTGTTATATTGAGAATATATTATCTAAAATGGTATATGCTAAAATGTAAGGGCACTATTACACTATTGATCATGTTGATCAGTTTCCTCGCCTGTATTTCCCCACTAGGCATCGAGGAAATTTAGTCTCTCCAAATGTTGTCCAGCTTCCTCGACGAGCAAGCTCGTCAGCGTAAAGACACTATTGCACTTCCGAGCTTGTTGTTTGAAGAAGCTGATCAACAAGCTCTGCAGTGTAATAGCACCTTTAATTTTACTCACAAATACTTGTGAAAAGTATTCCAATTTTTAATTTGTAATATTTAGACATGTAAAATTATGAAATCTAAACTTTGTGAAACATGTCAACATACGAGCTTATGTTGGGCGCAAGTTTCAGGTTAGTTCATTCATATTTTCTTTGTGAAAAATACGTATATAGTTTATATACGAGCTATTGTATATTATACATGTGATCGATCAAAAATAGATGTGCACTGTAGAGTAAGTTTAAAAACATGCATAAAAGAATTAATGTACGTGCTTACACACATGTTATATGTTTAGATAATAAATTGCATAATAGGGCTGAAAGGATGTTTAATTTTTGTTTTGTAATTAAACAAATATTGTCAGCCGTTGAACCCGATGTGTTACTTAGGGTTCATATGGATCGTAAAAAATGACAGGGATTGTGTTTTCGCCTCAATGGCTGCCAAATTGAGCATACATAATAGGTCGCCAAATTTCAAAATTCAGACTCCCTATTCTCTAAACAAATGCACGTAGGTGACAAATGTTTTCACATTTGAATTCTTGGGAACAAGCTACTCTAAAATGATATTTCACATGATCCCTTTCGTATTTTAAATTCTCGAGCTGAATCCATAATGGAGGCCATAATACTCATATCTTCTTCACCCACTGTCATTACCCAAAGGTTGGGTCAGAAACCTGCAGCGGTTTCAACACAGCAAGTTTCTTGAGACTTGCCCCTGTAAAAATAGGCACAAATCGATATTTAAAAAGCACTGTTTGAAATTGTTCAAAAGGTTGGGTCTATGGCTGTCATTTTCGTGCTTTATAGGTTTAAACCAAGTTGAAATTATTTCCTGTAAATATCGACTGCATAGCTGAGGTTCTTCCCGTGTTAGTACAAAGATATACTGTTACACTAACTGAATATTTCTTGATTTTGTCTTCGCAAAATTGTTCAGAACTTCCTCAAAAGAGATTTCATAGGTAAGGTCGTTTTCTGTGTGTGGTAAAGAAAGCGAAAAAAAAATGCATTAATTTGAATTTAATTACGGCCTTTAGGCCGTGGCTAGGGTAAGAACAAGGATGCAGGGAGAAACCGGTTATGGCCTAAGTTGAAGATACCATTCAGGTATTTTTCTGTCGTGACTTAGGAAAGTCTCTGGAAAATCCTCACTGGGGATGATCCATCGCTCGGAAGGAAACTAGGCCCTTTCGAATGCAAAACCAGCGCTCTACGAATTAAACTGTGGCCGCTTGATACGAAAAAGAAATCGCTCTTTCTCCATCTGCAAGCCTAGCCAAGTTTTAATTATACGTATCACTGAAAAACTACGTTCACAGCCTGCACTGTTGTGATTTTGATT
>JAGDQP010070229.1:0-10783 GCA_022664845.1 Lepisma saccharinum
CTGATGAGCTAAGGACGGGTCCTACTCTGTAAAGTGGGTTCCGAACCACTCCGTTCTCAGCTTTAAACATCCTTGAAATGTGAAGTCATTTGTTTTAAAAGCTTTTCGTTAAGAGCCATAACTAATCCTAAATGTAAATGTACTGATGAGCTAAGGACGGATCCTACTCTGTAAAGTGGGTTCCGAACCATTCCGTTCTCAGCTTTAAACATCCCTTGAAATGTGAAGTCATTTGCTTTAAGAAGCTTTTCGTTAAGAGCCATAACTAATCCTAAATGTAAATGTATTGATGAGCTAAGGACGGGTCCTACTCTGTAAAGTGGGTTCCGAACCACTCCGTTCTCAGCTTTAAACATCACTTGAAATGTGAAATCATTTGCTTTAAAAGCTTTTCGTTAAGAGCCATAACTAATCCTAAATGTAAATCAACTGATGAGCTAAGGACGGGTCCTACTGTGTAAAGTGGGTTCCGAACCACTCCGTTCTCAGCTTTAAACATCCCTTGAAATGTGAAGTCATTTGCTTTAAGAAGCTTTTCGTTAAGAGTCGTAAATAGGTAGTATGTCAGTTGAAGTTATCTTGCATTTAAATTAAGTATCTTTAAAACTTAAGCTGACTAGAACAAAAAAATGCATGTTAGAAAGGATAGTGTTGTAATGAGATGCTCTACCGATTACTCCTTTATTCCCTGTTGGGTAGCTATTTCCTGAAGTCTCGTATGTTCAACCTATGGTTCATTGCTCGACCGGCTTTACCAAGGAAACCGATACTCTACTGACTACTTCTTTTTCCCTTATTAAGTATAGTATAAACTAAAAGACATAAGAACACCAGAAACTCTTGTATGTGAGCGACTTTAGAATACAATGTTCTAATCGTGATTTGAATCCAATGCAGTATCTCCTCTCCTGAAGCTCTGAATCGTCCGCCTTTACCAACTGCCAGGTGAGAGAATGCTTTGGTTAAGATTTGAATTCGACCTACTACCAACTCCTCGTTGCGTAGGTAAGTCCCGTGCTTGACCACCTTTACCAAGGAATCCAATGCTCTACTGTTTGGGTGTCTTTCCCTTAAAGTGGAAGCAGCTAGGTTCGAATCCCAACTATACTGCTTTTTTTCCTATTAAGTAAAGGTAGAGTTATATCCGATATTGTACCGACTAGGCGTAAGCAGGAGTAGCCAGGTTTGAGTCTCGATGCCGTACCGAATAGGCCTCCCTTGTGATTGTACAGATAACTTAAGATTGTATTGTTCATTGACGATATTGGTCTACCGTCAAATGACTTTAAACTAGAAAGAGCACTATTTCCTAGCCATCATTCAGCTATGGATGGTGCAACACCAAAAGTGAACAAGCCATGAGAAAAGCAGCCAGCTTCAGATTCGTTTTGTGTCGCGGTGGGTCAGCTGTAGATCGCTCATCTCTGGTATGCGGGATCTTCGGTTCGATCCCGATTCTCTCTCTAGGTAGGAGTAACTAGCTTTGAACTTCAATATTATACCGAGTAGGTCTCCTTTCTTTAGTTAAAAATGTCCAGGTTTGAATCCTGAGACGTTCTAATGCCATATCGACCAGTCCTTGTCTCTCTAAATAAACTTCAAATCTCGAGTCATGGCAGCTAGCCTGCTTTCCCCTAGTTAAACATGTATTGCTTTGCCCAGAATTGAACCCTAAACCTCTGATCCAGCGACTATGCATCTTTAAATCATATAGCTGTTCCAACAAGGTACTGTCTACACGCTGCTTATATGCATCTGAAGTAGAAATTGATCCATTTGCTATCAGAAATATGTACTTTAAAACATTGGAATATATAATTTGTACTTGTGGAAGGTGTTTTTATCTCGTATAACCCAGATGTAGCTATGAAAGTCCATAGACAATAAGCTTAATTGACTCATATAGGCAACTTCATGTATATCTATGTGTAAATGCATCTCTTTTCTCATCCTACTCCAAAATGTGGAATGATGTGCTATGTACGTATGTATGTAAGTCTGTATGTGTCTGCAAGAGTGATCTTTCCTCTCTTTGTTTGGGGTCTTCTGTATGTATGCATGTGCTTGCGTGTCTATAAGCATTGATTAATTAAACTTCAGGCTGGGAAGCACTTTGGACAGTGGGAGGAGGGATCACCCTGAGAGGACACGAAAAATCTTCGTGTTCAATCAACAGGAGATGGGGAAAGTTCTGCTTGTTTGAGTTAACAACGCTCTCACAGAATCTCAAACTGATTCATCACGAGAAAAATGCTATCTATGGCCACTCTCTTCCTTTCCCATTCGTGTTACGAATAATCTCACAGCGGTGTGGAGATGTGTCATTCTACCACTTGGAAAGGGCTTGCAGTAGTGATATATATATATATATATATATATATATATATATATAATTGCATCCTCGCGAGAAAGTGTGGTACGCGGCTTCGGCGATTTGGAGAGGGCGCAGAAGTGATTATATCCTCGCGAGATAAAGTGACTGACTAACTATATACGGCTTCTGCGTTTGGGGAGCGGCATCTGAAGTAGAAATTGATCCATTTGCTATCAGAACTATGTACTTTAAACTGAATATTGATATCATAACGAGAAAAATGTACTTAGCTGCAATTTGGACTTGTATTAATCTCGTGTGAACGTGTTTTTGGGTTCTTCTGTATGTACGCATGTATTTGCGTGTCTACAAGCATTGATTCATGAAACTCGTGCTTGGGACTTCTTTGTGGAAAATCTTCGTTTTCAATTAACACGAGATGAGGGAGCTCTATTGCCTGAGTTAAGTATAGATTATATGATTCCGTACTGGAGCGACACATGCATCTTATCACGAATTCTCCGTTTCTGAAGGGAGAGAATAGGAGGGGAGAGCATCTTGCACCTAATGTGTACTTGAGTAGATGTTGGCACGTATCTACTACTGTGTGTTTGGACATATGAAGAAAGATTCTCATGCAATTTCAAATTTTGCTTGGTTTAAATTTATGAAAGCATAGTCAGGAAAACATTAAGTTTTGAAATAACAGGCTCTTGACTACATGTTTCTATATTAAATCTACTTCCACAAAATTTATTTCCAGCATTTTGTGCGGCCAAATACGAACCTTATAGAGACCCTTATTTGTTCAAAAGCAAATTAAGATTCTATACACACTATATTGTTTTTGTTGTTGTTTTGCTGTTTTTAATTTGATCTTCAGATTTTAATTATTTCCTCGGTGAATTTGTTGTTCATTTTTCACTAAAATGTTTATGTTATAGGTTAAATAGTTTGACATTATATATTGCTACAATATTGAGAGAAATGTGATTATTTTAGAGTCCAGGACCGAAGTGGGAGGAGTCTCTCATCTCCTCTTCAATTCTCCCACCTTGCTTCAGGTATTTTGCATTTTTTTTAATAAAGGTCTGAGAAAATATTGTAATTTTATGAAAATAGCTAGCTTAAATGGTCTTAAATATTGCTTTTTTAGTAAATTTTAAGTATTCGTTATATTCCTTCTTGTAATAATACTTTTTCTTATTAAATATTGTTGTTATTTCAGTTCAACTTCTTCAGATCAATTGACGGCGTGACGACAAATGACTGTGTGAAACTAATGCTTTGAAGACTTCTTATAAATGAGGTTTCTCAAGAATTCAGCTGGAAAGGAAGAAAGAGGAAGAAAAAGTAATGGAAAGCGGAAATCATTAAAATTATGTTCGGTGAGTGTTTTATAATTAATTGTAAAGCCAATTTCGGTCCTGGACTCTAAAATAATCCTCCCATATCGGTCCTGGACTCTAAAATAATCACATTTCTCTCAATATTGTAGCAATATATAATGTCAAACTATATTATCATATTTTACTAATGCTTTTGCATAATAGAGTAATATATGAGCGACTTGAGTTACCGTCCATATCTTATCTTATGAGCGACTTGGAGAACAATATGGTAAACACCAACATATTTTCACTGTATATCGAAAAGTGAATGCAGTCATGTTTAAATCTTCAAAATTTTGTGGGAAAAGTTTTCTTCAGATATACTAATAATCATTTGACAATTTTTTTTTTCATAATTATTTTCGCTTATTAAGATGCATTTGACTTTTCTTTTCGTGCTATTTAAAAAAAAAATTATGGCTTTTACTGTTTGTGTCCTCGAGTCACTCCCGAAAACTGAAGCAAGCACCCTATTAATTTATCAACAGCATTGACCTCTGTCTAAAAGCGATACTGGACTGATCGATGTCATTAAAGCTTTAAAGAATATGTGAAGCCAGGGAGCAGAGAGGACATTTAGTCTCGATCGTCCACTTGAGGTATAAACCAATATGGGCCAAATTTTTAGTTTCTTACGCTTTTTATCGTTGTGGGCCCCGTTTTTTATTTGTCTTAATTATTGCAAGAAGTATTAAATGATTTACAGCAAGCACTATTAAATGCACAGTCCGGTACATGCATAGCTTAAGAATTAAAACAATTAAAGACGGGGCCTCACAGCGATAAGAAGCGTAATAAACTTATTAATTAAAACTGAAAATTTTGTCCATATTGGATTGGAAGTGGACGATCGAGGTTTGATGTTTGCTCTGCATCTATCATTCGATGCTAGCCGATTACTCCAGTATCGTAACGTAGAGCTCGATGACCAAGAGTAACACTATTGTATAATATCAAAATATCTTACGATAAAAAATGTCCCTTTAAACGACTTGAGGACAGAAGAATAAAATGGGCTATTACTTCCTCCTCCTTAGTTCTAGATGGAGCTTCAGATATACCATCTGAATTTTTCTTTTCTTGTTTCCAACCACACACACAAAGCCGTATTCAAAATTTTCAAATACTTTTTTTTTGTGACTAACGCTATACTACCAAGTGACTAACAACGGATTATTAGCATTGCCATTTACTCGTTAGTACAGCGAAAGCAAGTCCAGAAAACGTTTCTAAATACGGCTGAAAAATTAATAATGTTTACAATGTATTACATTGGCGTAACTAGTGTGTGATTAGGGGAACCTTTATTATTAATGCTCCCCTTAGAGCTAATTACCTAATTACCCGTCCTCTGACTTTAAAAAATGATATGTATAAATAAAAATAATTACAACGCCAGCTCATACAGCTTTTTTTTTTTAGGTTGGAAGCAATATTAATGGTAAGGGAGTAGTTTATTTAGATTGTCTTTCGTGCAATAACTAAGAAACTGGGAACTTAGTAATATGTTAACTGGGTAGATGTCTAACCTTTAATGTAGGCCTAATCAATTTTATCTTTATAATGTAGCAATTTATTGAATAACTGCTCAGATAATTCATTAGTTGAAGCAACTTTTCGTAAATATTACAGTACCTTTCGTAACTGGCAGCAGAGCAAAGAAATTTAATTAAGATATCACCAGACCAGATAGCTGGATCGCCTACTGTCTAATCTAATATGGACCAAATTTTAAATTCTAAATCATGTTTTTCACGCTTGTCATTACTATGTTACCCGCTTTTGATTTGTATCACTTCTTGACTTATGAGAAGAGACGGTGCCAGGATCAAAATGCAGGGGGGGGGGGGTATCGGTTATATGTATACAAACAATACTGATATAACTGAGAGGTACAAGGGGGCTAAGATAGATTTTGGGGCTTTTTCTCGTACCCCTACATTTTTCAGTGACAACCAGTTGTGTATGGGAAGGGGGCCCTTGATTCACAGATAATTTGTTACAATATGAGTATGGCAAATACCGTGTACATTAACGTGTGTGTATCTTTGCAGTATAGCAATATTAGCATTAATGTCACTCTTACTACAAGAATAATCAACCGTACTTGTGAGCAAAACCCTATCCAGGAAATAAATTTTATTATTTTCACTAAGAAAGACTCTGTCGAAACTCCTTAAATTGTTGTGTCTTTTAATTAGACAATGACACGAAGTCCCCCTACAGTGTAAAACTTCAGACTCATCTCCGGCCTAGGACAAAGATGCCAAAAGGCCTTTAATAAATCCAGACCTCCCGATTTAGTCTGTCACAGAATAGAAAATTACATAATAGATATTTTCGACGTAAAATAAAATATGTGCTAAAAATAAATAGAAATTAAGACAAAAATACAGGGTTTCCACTGACCTCTAAAGAAAGTACCGGGTTGGCTCCCTGGTCCCACTACATCTTTGCAAATTTTCACCTTAGCAGAACATGTCAAATCGTCACTCCAAACGCAAAGTGATGTAAATAAAAAAATGCGTTTTTATAGATTCAAGGCCAAAATTTGTATCCTCGAATAATCTCTAGATGCTCGTGGAGTAACAAATTGAATATGCCTAGGTTCATTATAGACACATATAAACTACAACATAAGCCCTAACTTAAAAAAAAAGTGAGCACCGTTTGACATAAATAGAGTCACGAATAATGTATGTTTTGAGTTAAGTCACTCCGTGTTTGAAGCAACGAATTAAAAGTTAACCGTACATTCGAAATCGCATAATTTTATTTCATATTTAATGTGCTGTAGTTCATTAAGTCTACTTAGAGACAGCGAAGCGAACTTCTAGATCGAGGAGGGAATTCCACATCTCCTCCAAAATAAATCCCTGGTTACATATTTTACAAATGTGAAACAGAGAATCAAAAAACTGTCTAGTATTAGTCGAAAGTTCTTGTTTACAATACTAAAAATCGTAATTTACAATACAAATTTAAAAAAATATTTCAATATAGAGATCCAGCCCATGATCTAGTTGCTACCTCAAGTTTTTCCAGAGTTGCACCAGGCAAAAGTAAGGATGACAGCTGGACAAAGTATCTGACAGTTGTCTTTCCCATCCCTCACCCTGGCAGAGTACTCTCCGAGGAACGTCATTCATACGACGATCCGACCACTTCAGAACTATCTACAGGGGCGTACTGCTTTGGAATCCATGTTACTGTTGGTTATTTCCTTAGGACATTATCTCCATATGATAGAAGTCCATGGCAAACCAACCATCGGTTCACTTTCCCGCCCGGTATGATACCTAGACAAAGGTCCTGGCCGCTACTTTCTCATCCTTGGCCCAAAAGAATGCTCGCCGTGGGACGTCATGCTTCAGATTGGGGAGGACTAACGTCATAGTTACCTGTTGTGCCTACTAATGTTAAGTTCAGTAAAAATAATTTAGAATTGCTAAAAATTGGCTTATAGCATAGACTTAGAAGTTACTTAACGTATTATAATCCCACATTAAATGAGTTAACACTAATTTCAATTCAATTTCAATTTACAAGTGGCACAACAAATTAAAATTAACGACCAAGGTAGTCGTGCGGTCTGAACGTCTCCAAAGTCGCGAGTTGGAATCCCGCCCAGGGCAGACGTTTGTGAATTTTAACAAGAATTGCATTCATTTAATTGTGAGGGGCGAAGCCGAAAGGTACTAAAAATGACTCATACAAAACAAATTTTACCGATGTTTTAAATATTAGAATAGTCTTCCCCGAAAATGTGAAGAAAAAAAAACTTTGATGTCAGTAGCAGGCCGATTATTTCTGTTTCTTCGTACAAGTGACCTTAAGGAGAAGTAATAAATCCTCCTTCCTTACTTCAAGACAGAGCTGCTAAAATTTCATTGGATTTTTATTTCGTGTCTTGATGTGAATTTGAGTCGTAAGTTGAAATATAGTAAACAGCGTGTTATGCATACCTAAACCAGATTTATTATCAAATCAAGAATATTAATTCTCAGAATACCACAATCTTAAATGGGATTTTTTTAAAAAAATGTATAATCTATATCACATTGTGTGAGGTATATAAAAATGACATGTCACTTAAAACTCTTATACTTGCCAAGTATGTTCTATTTGTTACCGTCAAGAAAAATGTCTATGAAAATACTTTATTGTACCTAAATCTCACTTTTTTTTATTGATAAATGTTAATTCGAATCTGTGTTGTTGCTCTCTTAGCGAAGGACCCTATTTATATTGTTTTAAACTCCTTTCTGTGAGATACAGCAGCAACTATGACCTAAACCCGTGACTCGGAGGAATCATTCTTCCAGTAAAGGGATGGGAAGAGAACGGCCAGGGTCTCACTTGACTTACCATCTCGATATTCGTTTTGTGGACCTGGGGAAAGCCATGAGAAAGTCAGGACAAGCTGCATATTTCTTTGAAACTGCGCTGCATATTTTTTCGACTTACTGCATTTTCATTGTTCGCTTGAGTATGAAAATGATATAGTGTATGAATACTTTAAACTTAAGTGCTTTTTACATTCCGTATTGAAATTCGTGGTAAATATGTACTGTACAGTTATTATACACATTTTCAACATTACAAATCCTCTGTATTTCAGGTGTTGTGTCAAGTGGATTATAAGTAGACTGAAAAGAATTTGAAGCAAAAAAAAAAAAAAAAATTTCGCCAGGCAAAGGGAAGAGGGCAAAAGCAAATGAGATCTTCAGAGAGCAAGGATTTGCTGTTTAGAACAAGGAACATCATCATGTGCAGAATTAACTAGTAGAGTATTATCACGTACCAGTATTAAAGGTTTTCCCAGGATTTTCCATTTTCCAATTACACATATTGAAGAACTCAATTTACGTATCTTGCTAAATATATTTTTTCAACCAATGATAATGGTTGTTTTAAGACAAAAAATGTATGTACTTCAAAATAATAAAATGTTTAATCAAAGTTTAATTATTGGACTTTTATATTAGTTACGTTTTAACCACTTATCCATTATAGTTCTTTGAGAGTGTGTTAGGGACTATGTGGTGAAGGGCATGTTTCACGATCCACCTGATATATCTTTTTACTCTTCTGCTTGTTTCTCCCAAGATACCGGGGAAAGTTGATATTGAAAATATGTAGAACGATTATTCTGCCTATAATATACTTTGTTTATATTAGAAGGAACATTGCAAGCATAGTTGAAGAATATATGGAAAGTGAATGAAGTATTCAAGAAATGTGCTGTGATTATTTTGTTGTTAATGTAAAATAAATTAACTGCAGTTTTTAATTGTATATATCTAGTGCCACCCCATTAGCTAAATAGTAACGCTCAGTAGTAGGATACACCTAGCCTGCTACTCCATGATCATTAATCATTCTGTTTTTTTTACAAATTTACTCTCGGATTTGACAGGTCGCTAATTAAAAATTAAATTGAGCTTAACTCTTGCGTCTTACCCCTTTCCCCGGCTAGGAACACACATTTGTACTCCGGAATGCCACAGGGCATTTGCCTTTTTTTGCATGAAAAAAAAAATAATATTGGTTTTGGCTTCAACGAGATACCTACAGGCGCAAAGAAATTAATTTTGTTAATGAAAAAAAGAAATGAGAAAGAAGATTGAGAGGATAAAAAGAGAAGTCTTTTATATTGCAAGATAAAGAACATAAATGAATATTTTAAAAAGAAAACATGAAGTGCTTATTGGTAATGATGACAATGAGACATGAATGTAAGATATTTCAAGTACTTGTGAATATTAAGAAGATCTAGGAACATTGTATTGGCAGTAACATTGTTTGATACAATTTTAGTTAGGGTTGATGCTTGATTGAGAGAATTATAAACACAGATTTTGCGTATTAAAATGTAATTTGACTAAACTTGTGCTGAAAAGCTTCCAAAGGCCTTAGTAAATTATAGAAAGAAAACGAACACGAAAAGAATCATTGAATATAAGTTGGTATTGAGATATGTAGAAATATAAACACTGATTTTGCATAATAAAATGTAATTTGACTGAATTTGCATAGAAAAGCTTCCGAAAGAGTTGATAAATTATAGAAAGGTAACGAATACAAAAGAATCATTGAATGTAAGTTGATATTAACATATACAAAAACTGACACAGAAACAAGAACCTATTGTACCGAATAAAATGTAATTTGACTAAATTTGCATAGAAAAGCTCCCGAAAGCGCTGGTAAATTGCACACATGATGAATGTAAGTTGGTATTGACATATACAAGAACTGACACAGAAACAAGAACCTATTGTACTGAATAAAATGTAATTTGACTAAATTTGCATAGAAAAGCTCCCGAAAGCGCTGATAAATTGCACAAATGTTGAATATAAGTTGGTATTGACATATACAAGAAATGACACAGAAACAACAACCTATTGTACCGAATAAAATGTAATTTGACTAAATTTGCATAGAAAAGCTCCCGAAAGCGCTGGTAAATTGTACAAATGTTGAATATAAGTTGGTATTGAGATATGCAGAAACATAAACACTGATTGTACTGAATAAAATGTAATTTAACTAAATTTGCATAGAAAAGCTCCCGAAAGCGCTGGTAAATTGCACAAATGTTGGATATAAGCTGGTATTGACATATACAAGAAATGACACAGAAACAAGAACCTATTGTACTGAATAAAACGTAATTTGACTAAATTTGCATAGAAAAGCTCCCGAAAGCGCTGGTAAATTGCACAAATGTTAAATATAAGTTGGTATTGAGATATACAAGAACTGACACAGAAACAAGAACCTACTGTACTGAATAAAATGTAATATTGACGGAAATAGTACTAAAAGCTCCCGAAAGCGTTGGTAAATTACAGAAAGATAGAATACATGAGCAAAATTATTGAATATTGTTGAGATATACAAGAAAAGAGATAAAAGAACATGTGATATTACTGAATAAAATACAATTTGACTAAACTTGAACTGAAAACCTACCGAAAGCGTGGGTAAATTTGAAAAAGTTTGAATGCAGGACGTAAACCTCATGACGAAACGTGAATGTTGTATATAGTGGTTTTGAAGCTAGGAAACG
>JAGDQP010070230.1:0-10783 GCA_022664845.1 Lepisma saccharinum
AAAAGCCAGAAATAATATTGTATTATAATAGTACAAAAAGTAGTGTGGACGCTGTGGACCAGAAGTGTACAACATACTCGTATACAAGTTCTCGCAGAACATGTCACTGGACAATTTCCAATTTTTACAGGGTTTTAGATATGAGCGGCTTGAATGCATACATTATTCAACAAACACATCAAAAAGTTGCTAAAATGACAAGATTGAGCCTCCTGAAAGTATTAGCAAAGTTCCTTTGTGAACCTTACATGAGAGAGAGAGAGAGAGAGCATACAACCAAAGACTTTCTACACAGCTTTGCATGAATATTGCAGCAATGTTGAAGATACCCTTACCATCACAAGAAACTGATATTAAACTCACACTGGAAAGCAGCAAAAGAAAAAGATTCTCATTCTGTCCTCCATCCAAAAGAGCAGACTGTTCATCTATGTGCAAAATGCAAACTACCAATATGTATGACTTATGTAAAACATATGTGGAGTATGTAAATTTCCAAGATTGAACATGTGTCATTTCTGCATAAACAACGAATATACATATAGGTGTTTTAGGAGTTTGAAGGTGCATTGTTGTGGATTCATCTGAAAAGTACGTATTTGCTTGTTTTTGAATAGTTTTCTTTGTATTTTTTAGGAGTGCTCTGAACATGTCATTTAGATGGCACATTCTTAACATACATTTGAACAATAATCAAGATGAACCTGTTTGTGAGACATTATTTATATTATTCATTAAGAGTGAATAAATAAAGGTCGAAACATTAAGAAAATGTTTTAGAATTGATTTCAGGATCGACGGACTTGTTTTAGAGCATTTTAAAATATAAGGGTCCAGTGGACCCACGGCACAAGTAGTGTAACATTTTATCACGACATTAGCTACATGTTAAAAATGGATATTCTTGCATTGCAAACTCAGCGTCAAGTCCACCAGCACTTCAACGTGGGTCAAAGATGTTCCATCCCCCTAACACAATTTTGTTATGGGTGAAAAACTTCAGACAAACAGGTTTAGCTCTAAAACAGAAATCAACAGGTCGTCCAATGTCAGCCAGAACACCATAAAACATTGAGTGAATAAGACAAGCTGTCGAGACTAGTCCAAACTGCCCAGCTCGTAAACACGCTTCTGCTATGCATCCTTCTGATCGCATCAGAAAGCGAATGCTTCTTTATGATCTACACTATCACCCTTACAAAATGGTATTGGTTCAGCAACTAAAGCCTCAAGATTACGCATATCGCGTAACATTTTCAGATCAAATGTTGACATGGTTATCTCGATAAACCACGAAACAATTTCCACATATCTGAGTATGCTAACAAACATAACTTTTGCTATTGGTTAGATCAAAATCCTAAAGAGATGCATGAACAGTGACAAAGTTACAGCGTGTTTGTGCAGTGATGAAGAATTGTGTAATTAGGCCATGCTTACTTGAGAGGAATGCTTGGAAAACAGTTCCGGTGACTGCAAATGTCAATGTTTGGCAATACATGTCAATGCTCGAAAATTTTCTGTTACCAGCCAGAACTAAGAAGAAGGCACCTAAATCGCAACCGAGTGGAGTTCTAGCAAGATGGGGACAACTGCTCACACAGCTAACATTGTGATGAATTATTTAAGCGCAATGTTCCCAGGTCGCCTAATTTCTAGTAATGGTAAAGTTGCTCTGCCCGCCCGTTGCCCAGAACTCAGCATATGTGACCTTTTCTTTCTTGTGGGGGATACCTTAAATTAAGGGTGTATGTAAACAAACCACGCACATTGTTAACTTAAAGGAGCCATGCGCAAGGAAATCATTGCCAATCCAAATCAAGTTTTCCGGCGTGTTTTTTTTACAGCTTTGGCAGGAGACTTGAAGAGCGCATGACGAAAAATTGACACCACTTTGTCATCTTCAAATCCTAAGACTTAGTTTTCAAGAATTTTTAAGTGGCTGTTAAATGGCGCATGTACCACAGTATGTTGAAAAATTAAACACGTTTTAATGTTGTGCAATAAGTGGGTTATTAATTAAAAACCATCAGATCTTCTTTCCACACCCTGTATAATTAATAAATAATATAATTCAGTAATTTGCATAGTTCTAAAGAATGTTTCCTATAATAATTAAACAATATTTCAATGTATAGCGTAACTAGTTTCTTATGGCTTATATGTCGTTAACACTTCAGACCGAGGTTATAAGTATAAGGGCCATGTAATTCAGTTCCTCTTGAGCGCTGAAACCGTAAAGTTTAAGAGCTCTAATAAAAAGGGTAGATTATGTTCTACTGCCTTATTTCGCCTTGTTCCTCTAGCACCTAATACACTACTTATGTGGTTCCGGATGGAATATTCACAAGTGCCTCTCCGATATGGTTCCAGTGCTTACACAATAAATTCCTTGTGGGACTACTACAGATGCATATAGTTCTAATTTTTATGCTATGTTTGTAGTTATATTAATCATATTCCTTTTCACCAATGCCAAATCCCACACCTTAGAGGTAGTCGTGATCTTGATAGTACTGCCTAGTTCACGTCCGAGTAGTTACGTCACAATGTAATATTCGTTACACAAAAAGTCATGGTCTAGACAAGCACATTATTTTTTAATGTTTTTTTATCTCATTTATGACATCAACTCCTGACAGAAACTTGCTTTTGTATAAGTAGAAATGAAATAAGTATTTTATTTGATTAAAAACGAAAAAAGGAACATGAACGTGAATAAAACAACACAATTATCATACATATAATCATTAATTTTGTACTTAAGGGAAGGTTTGTGAAGTGTAAGTGGTTTTCCTTGCTTTGCGCTGGCTAAAGCTAATGTTAATGTTTGAGAGACGTGTTCTACAGTGGATTCTGATATATTGCGTTCAATTTGTTCTTACCGGTGATCACACCATTATTCCCTTGATTCTAAGGCGAAAAAACAACCACTTATGAAGTTATACGTCTCACAAGAAACACCAAAAGCAAAGTGTAATTTATCTCCATGAACTAGAAATGAAGAAAAATGAACGTAATTATAAAGTGATCAAAAGAGAAATCAATTTATAAAGTTACACGTAGTGCTAAACAGAGGCTGAATGCTCTGCGATTAACAAAATATAATCAGGAAGATCCTTAAACGAATCAAATATTAATGTCAAGTATATGAGTAAAAATTCTAGTGAGATAGGATCATAAGACAAAATTATATTCTTTGCAGGAATTACGCAAACAGTGCAAAAAATAAATAGGAAATATTAGACTGACTTCCAGAAACCAACTCCCGCAATATCATTAAATTTAAAGTTTTAACAGTAGCTGTTTTAACAGTATTTCTATAAATATTTCGTAAGTCCATTCAGAAGATCTTGAGTTTAGAAGCATAGCCAGAAGAAGATAGGAGGAACGGATAAAATAAAGCATAATACAGACGCTTAGTAGATTATACCAAAACAGAAGGAGAAAGTAAATTGAACAAGTGTAACCTAATATGTGTGTTGTTTGTTATGAAAGCTTCAACAAAGGGTGGTACCACCTAGGAAACGTAAATCAAACTCACAGATCAGTAATGTCTGTATCACCGTACAGCCGCAAGAACAATTTGTGAAATAAGTATGTGAAGATGAGAAAGCTGAAAAAAGTCTCAAGTTAGTTGTGGATTCAATTGTCAAATCAGTTTAAAAAAAAATGTGGTTGAAAGATTGTAACTAGAATAAAGAAGAAACAGCAGCTGCACGTGCTGAATTAAATAAATAAGAAAAAAAATAAGTGCAGGAGTTTGTATGGAGTGCGACAATATCAAATAAGAAAAAGTGTTCATGGGTCCTTGAAATAGCACGCACACTGACAAATTGGCAGTTAAATTGATTGCAGATGAGTTAGATGTGAAGGTAGAACTGGAAGACATTTGTAGAAACCTTCAAATTGGCCCTAAATCTGAGAAAAGAAGAGGCCTATTCTAGTGAAATGTTTAACTTATAAGACAAGAGCAATACTGTTTGTAAAATAGAGGAGTCTAAAAGGAACGAAAAAAACAACTCACAATCAGAGAAGATCTGCGTACGTGAGAGACTGCAACTTTTGCAATTGGCTACAATTATCTAAACAATTGTCGTTCTGAAGAAGGGAATGAAACGTTATGACTACACGATGAAGCAATTGTCTTCTCTGTAAACTAGAAAAGTTCGTACATGTAAGATGTCCATTTTTGCTTACTACAACACACACACACAAATGAAATAATAAGTGTTATATTAGATTCTCACGGTAACAAGTTTTAAAAATGGTGTATTTGGGACATTCTAGTCTTACTTACATACATGTGACGTATGTTTTGCCTAATAAAGTGTGTAGCAGAATTATCAGCCACAAAATCTGCGTTGCAGAACTTAGAATATTAATTTTGTATATAATTGTTTTCTCACATAAAATTGTTAATATTGGCTAGTACCTTTCTGATTTTAATGTTTATTTTATATGACTTTTACTGACCTTATTCATCTAGGTAGTTTTTGGCTTTTATAAGTATTTCCTTCGTGTATAATGAAATTTGTCTGAAGCTCTTCACAATAGAAAACTATAAATTAACGAAACTTAAGTCTATTATTAGAAATAACCTGTATTCTAGTCTTAACTGTCACGAGCGCTGTTTTCCTTTCTATTTGCTTCTCAAATTTTATTTTATTATTGTTTTATATAGTATACAATGTACGTATTATGCGTATTTCATATAATAATGTGAATCAGTATCAATAGGACATTTGGCTTAAACGCGGAAAAAATACGACATTAAGAAAAATGACGACTGACATTAAAACGGTTAATGATGAGTAGGGAACGGATTTTTAGGTAGATAAATGTTGTTTCTGCAGTGAGATAGAGGCCCTTCCTTTTGCCAGAATGTTGATCATATTCATTTATGTCACCACAGCAAATTTTATTTGACATAAAAACACATATTTTTCCAGTTTTCCGTATGTAAATACATATTTTAAAAATTTTCGTTTTAAAAGCATAAAATCGCTCATTGAGGCCTGCTACATCGAAATCCTCGAAAGCAGAAATGCTTATTCTCCCACACCTCTTTCATATCGAGTGTGTCAGGTTTGTTTTGTCTTTGAGCACGTTGACTGACAGACTTCTGGCGCCTTATTTTAATCTACAGGGTGTGGGAAATTCTACCCAGTCCAGTCACAAGCCAGTTACAACATTGCAGGGCTTTGAATCCACGACGTGTCTTTTCGTTTATTGTGTTCTGAGTGGTGCTTCAACACAGTGTGTGTTTGCTCGTACTATAAAATGCCTAAAGTAAAGGCAAGTGTTTCATCTCGTTTGCAGAAATTCTGTGACGAATATAAGAATGTGTTTTCTACTGATGCCAAACTGGTATTTTACCAACCGTGTGGTAAATCTGTCGCGGCTGACCAATGTTCACAAACTACGCAGCATTTATAGAGCAAGAAACATATTGTTGCTGCTTCATGTTTGAGCAAAGACAGGCATTTACCGGTCAACCAATTGCGTCTAGTTCTGGTGAACCGTCAATATTGTCCGCTTTTTCAATGGACTTGTGCAGAGCTTTTGTATCCGCAGATATTCGGATATGCAGAGCACTGTTCAAATTAAAGAGCCCTGAATTACGAAAGATTCTCGTGCAATATACGAACTTCGAACCGCCTGACGAATCAACATTGCAAAAAAATTATCTGCACAGGTGTTACGAGCAAACTTTACAACATATTCGCTCGGAATGTGCGGATCAAAATATTTGGGTCTGCAACGCTTCCAAAGAATATCTCGCTAAGAGGTAAGCATTTTAAAACTGACTTTTATTATGTTTACAATACACATGATATTTAAGTTTCTGTTACGAAATATTTTTATTTTTGTCACATATTTTTCTGGCTTTATCACATATTTTCAAAATTTATGGCACATAAATAAATAAATATTTCTGAGGTTTTTAGCACATAAAGTTCCGTTCCCTAATGATGAGAAACAACTCACAATAATAACGCCTTTAAATTACTGGAAAACATTCAACTCGGTTGATATGGATACATTACTAACATACATGAAAAAGTGCAATTTTGGTTCAGTCACATGTAAATGGCTTATTTGTACTTGTATAACAAGGAGCAGACTGTAATACGGAAATGAGATTTATAAGTAGGTTAATTTAAAACACGTAATTCTAGAGATCAATCTTAGGACAAATTCTATGCAACAAATATGTGAATAGCTAAATAAATCTGTATTATACTGCTGTTATCAACTCTTTGCAGTCAATAAATACGAAAATTAAATTCTAATCTTAAAAAGTTATCGAAATAGTTAGACAAACAGGGTCTAAATTTAAATCCACAGAAAACGCAGTGCATATTATTTATAATAGTAAATCAACCCCCTCCCCATAAAAGCTACAAATATTATGATAAATGAAGAAGCGAATCAATAATTTACCAAGACTAGGAATAAAGATAAACAAGACTCTCTCCTGGCGCCCATATTAACTGAATAGATGTAAAAGGATTTATTATATCTTACATTTATGCAATGATATTTAAATTTAAATGCCTTAGCACATTCGAAAATTTCTACTTCAAACACTGACTATGTCTATCTTTGACTATGGAAACATATTGAATCATAAGATGTATGAAATTGATTGCAGAGGGTTCATAATGCTTGCGTAAGTTACGTTGTTGGTGGGAAAATGTATGACCATATAACGTTGTATATATAAACTCTAGTTTGCCAGACTTTGAAACAAATGGGAAACGTTGAATATTGCTTATATAAGAAGCAGAAGACATTGAAACAAGATGCAGTACGAGTACTTGTCGGACTTCTTTTAGTGTTACCCTTGTTTAACCCAGAGAAATGGAAGAGTCGATAAATTCTTAGTAATTCCCAATAATAAATGAAACCAATACAATAATGCTTCCGTAAGTCTCTTTAAGTCACAAAACCTTAGTTTTGGAAAAACTTGATTTGAAAGTTTTAACATAATTCATGCTTGCGTAAAATCGGTTAAGTTCAAAGTTTCCAAAATTGAGTTTTTCATAAAAAGTATCTCTACAACTGTATATAGTACTACAAGCTGAGTACTATAACACTTTTTAAAGAGTTAGCGTGATGTATATTTAACAGACATATTAAAAGTCCCAGTAAACCAGGTGATGTAGGCCCGACGGCGGTGTTTAGTCGGTGAAGGCGAGACCGAAGTTGGAGTTAAAAAAAAAAAAAAAGGAGCCGACGTCGGCGGGCGGGTGCTGAGCAAGCTTACGCCCCTATGATGGCAAGTTGAGAGACCGGCTGAAAATGGTCCGACGATCAAACGTGACTTGCGAGTCGCGCCGACTTTCTCCCATCTATTTCCCGACTACTAGTTGGTCGGGCCGCCGTCGGAGTCGGCATTTGGCTTGCTAGGTGTTGTGCATTTTGAACGTTCAAATTAAGTTTTCTCAAAACTAAGGTTTTGTGACTTAACAACTTTTGCATGAGTACCTGAGGTTTACGTCTAATATGTATAGAAATTCACAGAACATCTTTAAAAATGTGAAACGATTTAACCGACCTTATACAATTGTACAGAATGTCTGTCTCATTCAGGGAATGTGAAAAACTAATTTTTGGAAATTTCGGACTTACGGGTTTTGCACAAGCACCCGAGAAAACGAAATTATCTTCTTCCAGAACTCAGACAGACACCTTCGAATCAAACATTTAAAATATAATTTAATATTATTGAATTAAACGTTTGGCCAAAATGCGTAAGATTTTAAATTATTACTAGCTTTACTTAGCTGGGGGCGCTGCCCCCAGGCCCGCGTGGGAGTTGCGCTCCCAACTTGGGGGTTGTGAGGGGACTGCGCCCCCTTTAACGTAACTAGTCCTTCTCTGGCGGACTGCACCTAAATGGTACAAATATACCCCCCACCGGGGGGCTGCGCACCAATAAAGGAGGTTTGACCCGTTTTTGTAACCCACTCGTCATGGTACACCTTTATAGCAAAGTTCGTTTGTCTAGCGTTAGTGGTTTAGAAAATGGGTTTTAGGGTGGCCATTTTGGATTAAAGATGGCGACTTATTTTAACGTTTTATTATATTGTCGTGCCTTACTCGCGAAGGTACACTTTCATATAAAATTTCATTTCTCTAGCTCGAATGGTGTCGAAAATGATTTTTTTGGCTGCCATTTTGAATCCAAGATGGCAACTTTTTAAAATGTTGTAATGTTTTCCTAAACTACTTATTATGATGCACCTTTATGCCAAATTTCGTATCTCTAGCTCAAATGGCATGGAAAATGAATTTTTGGGGGTGCGCCATTTTGGATTCAAGATGGCGACTTTTAGAACATTTGAAAATATTTTCGTAACCTGCTAGTGATGTACCTTCATACAAAATTTCATTTCAGTAGCCCCAGCCATTTAGGCTGTGGATTCTATACAACAATGGGTTTGGCGGCCATTTTGGATCCAAGATGGCGACTTTTTCAAAATATCGGATTTTTCCCTTTACCTACTACACCCTCATACCAAATTTGGTGTTTCTAGCTTCAGTAGTTTGGCTTAGGAATTTTGATGATCAGTGAGTGAGTGAGTCAGTCAGTCAGTCAGTGACGATGGGGCTATAGAGTATATGGACTATTGTATTAACATCCCTCCGCAATAGCTCTTGAGTACTAACTACTTCTCGCTATTGTTTCGTGTAATTATATATACCATATATATAATTATAATGTAACTGTTATTATTTTTCTGTGTATATTTTGTATAGCAATACAAATTTCAGCATCTTTTAGTACGTGTTTGTGTGTGTGTTTTGTTATGGTCCACGATCGTTATGAATATTTGTTTCATTTGTAGGAATAATATTTAGTTTAAATATAGTTACTTAAAGTATTTTGGATATTTTTAGTATTTAGCTATGACTATGACCTCAGAGACCTCGTTTAAAAACTGGATTTGATTTCGTTGAACTTACATTCAATGTTGGGTTATTATCTGGAGCTTTGTTCACAGTTTTATATTATTGTTTAATATCAAACATCGGAGGATGCGTTAGCATGTCAGCATAAGTATGTACGATATGCACTTCTGTTTACGCGTATGTTTTCTGATAAATGTCAAAGCACATCCATCAATAGACGCTTTGAAATAAGGCCTCTTCTGCTCTCAATTAATAGCTTCAGTGATTGTCCATAATGGCTCTCTCTAATTTGTAATCCTGCGGGATATTACAAAGCTTTGTAGTGTCTCACTCCCCTTAGGATAACCATTATTGAGATCCAAACAATGAGCTTTCTGTGTTCGTTATGCACAATACATACTTTTTCTTCTTCTTTTGTGTATGTAAAGTATGACTGTGATTATATTCAAAATATTATAAACTCTTCCTTCTTAATAATATAAAATTAAAACCTTGTCATGTTAATAAATATCATTTTATTTTTGTTCTTTACTTCTACATCGTGTAGGGGAATAAAAATCCTTGCTTACAGATATGCATAATCACGAACAAAATATATGAATAAGAATATAAGACATTTTCAACAAGAGGCATGTTTCCAACGTAGCCATTTTGGAATTGGTCCAGAATTAGGCATGTTTAACTTGACCTTATTTCAAATCCTTGATAGTAATAACAACAACAAATAAATAGGATTTCTGCCAAAATTTCGTACTCCAAATTCATAGAACTCGAAACAAAAATAGAGGTGAACATTTTATATTGGCTTTTGATTGGATAATGGATAGGAAGACGTTGATGAGATTTTTGATACTGTATAAAAACTCCAAGCACAAATGCCCAAACAAATTATTTTTGATGCCAATTTACCGTCCAATATGAAAGTCAAATTCTGACTAATTTGTTCACAGATTCACTAATCTGACGACTCCTCTAAATACACTAAAATTACGGTACGTGACCCTACTTTCTATTTATACTAAGTTATTAAGTAACGTAAATGGTTATTTCAGTACCAGCTATAGCAAGCATCACCAGCCTCAAGGAATAGTTTTTTTTTAAATATGTCATTCAAAACACAATTAGTCGATAGCTGAATCAGTAACTACAGAGTACAGGGGAAAACAATCAAAGTCACATTTTGAAAGTTTTGAGATAACATACATTTTAAGGTGGTTCATACAAAATAAAGTTTACCAAGGTGTAAGCACTTGGATTTAAATTTATTTTTGGGCTTTAGGCACTTTGGCGTAGGTCGACAATGTACCAGAGGACCAAAAATAAATTTAAATGCAAGTGTTTGCACCTTAAAATGTGTGGTTTCTTACAACTTTCAAACTGTGACTTTGATTGTTTTTACCCTGTACTCTTCATATAATAGCGCTGATTTATCTATCCATCTATTTAATATTTTGCACGTCTGAGTCTTCCAATAAGACCTAGTCCAGGTCGATGTATTTTTCCGGAAGGTCCAAGTTTTCTTTGGTCCCAATTATATCGTTCTTTGAATACCTCGTTAGAGGTGTCCAACGTGTGGCGTTTCTTCTATGGGAGAATTCCTACTCCTTTTTTTCTGTTTCGTTGGAGATACTTCCATGGTGCCCTACAAATCCGCAAGGTACCACTCTTCCACATATAGTATTCTCGGGCCCCATCACTAAGAAGTCTTCGAATTCTGTTTGGTCTGTCATCTTATTCATTCCTGATGTTGGTTTTTCCTCTTCACAATTATGGGCTATTTTCCAGTATAGAACCCAAAGGTTTATTTATCAAATTACGTTTTCGTTCTTAGTAAACATGTAATTTGCATACACTCAAGTAA
>JAGDQP010070231.1:0-10783 GCA_022664845.1 Lepisma saccharinum
CCTTGATAGAAAAGCTGTAACTAAAGGAACCTTATAATCCCGTTCAGGATATCCGTCTGTCCGTCCGTGTTCAGAAATTAAATCTCAGGAATTATAAGTGAAGAGATGTACTTGAGGTGTCGTTGGAAACGTCTTGTCTAGACTAGCTCAGAGCCACTCAAACCGTCTTTATTAGTGTAGTGGTTCAGAGTTGCCAGCCCAGTTGCTAAAAAGATCAATTGTTCAGATTGCTTCCATTTAGTTAAACCTAGCTGCACCAAACTTGGCATGAACATTATTCGACATAAATATTGTAGATTTTCCCGAACCTTAGCACTGCAGTTTTCAGTGCTGCAAGACTATTTTATAAAAATTAATACTTGCGTGGCTAAAATGCTATCAAGGGACATTAGAAATTGTCTCATTATAATACCGTCTAAAATAACACGTGTTACATTACTTTGCTATACATATGTGGTCTTTTTGCAATGACTGATTCAATTAATGAAATAAATAAATAAAAATTAGAGTAAACACGATATTCATAGCTTTTCTTTAGAAGGTTTATTTTTCGAATTTTCCAAAAGTTAAAGTATTGACACCTCGCTGCCCTCGTCGACTTGACCTACACATAATGATCACAGTTAAGGGGCTGCAAATACTACTAATATACACAAAGCTCACTGCTTTAAAATCTCACTGGGCCCCCATGCATGCCACTGTTATGGGTGAAATGTAAACACATACACACACTGACCGCAGGAGAGGGGAGGTTCAATAACTCTCAACGCTTCTCATAATAAAATTATTAGCTAGATATTACTCAAGGTAGGTCCATACAACATAAGGCTAGCTTAAGCCTAGACCACCCTACGCATTGGGGGTATGAGTTTTTGTAAAGGCTATATACCAAGAATGTGCGTATTCAAAAGTTAATAGTCATTCCTTGGACCTAAGCTATACAACTCTAGTTGTAGATTTTAAATGTTGGTGTTTCCAAACCTGTATTTTCCATACTACTCTCAATAAATACCCAGTCTTAGAACTTATTTACCCTAGTGTGCAAGACTAGAACAAAAGGTTCCCAGACTAGCTCTCTACTGCGACAATAGATGGCAGCACAGGCTGTGCTCGCAGCGAGAGAGCTACGCTCTTGATAAGGCAATGTGTCAAGTGGTATCGCTATGTTAACATCTGTTAGTTGTTATAATGGTATTCTTGTGATAACGTGTGTATGGTAGTCTGCGATTTCATCATGAACAGAAAGGTACAACAACGAAGCAACGTGAAATTTTGCTTTCAACTGGCTACGGTCTTCATTGAGCTGCCTCATTCTTGCTTTCTTCGGTCGTGAAGATGACGATGACTCTTCCATTACGAGTTACGACGACTGTCACTTTGTCTCAGGCTCGTACCCGCAGAACCAAGACTCATCACCGGTGGTGATCCTGGATGTAAAAGATAGCTCATCTGCGCATGCTCACGGAGATCGTGGCACACTGTGACGTGATGTTCCTTTTGCTCAGGGTTCAGCAGTCGGAGGACAAAGTTGGCAATAACACGCAGCATGTTTAACTGTGACGTTAGGATTATTTATTTGCTCTGTCTCGTACGACACACGAGCAATGTCGCTGATCGTCCTTGGACAATCTGCATGCACAAGTTCCTGAATTCGTTGCACATGTGGAAGGTCTTCCAGAATCCAGATTGGTCGTCATCTTCAAGAGACGTTCTTCCACTTTTGAAGTGCCTGGGCCACTCGTAACAATGAGCACGACGAGTTGCCTCGTCACCGTAAGCTTGGCGAAGTATGTTCAATATCTCTGTGACCGATTTGCTGTCCATGATGTGACGTAGACTACTACACGCGCATCATCTCAAAAACAACACTGTAATAACTCTCGATGTTAACACAGCGATGTCATTTAGCACACTACCTTAACAAGAATGCAGCTCACCCCGCTGCGTTCACAGCCCTGCGCTGTCATCTGTTGTCGCACTACAGAGATAGTCCGGGAACTTTCTGATACACCCTTGCACAAAACTTTTTTCTGACTTTTCCTTATAAGAAGGCTCTATGCAGTCAGTGGCCTGACTTTTAGACCAAAGTAAGTGTATTTTAACAGTGTATATCGTGACTTGTAATACTGTGCTTTATTTTTTTTTCTATAAAACAATAAACATAAAGATTTTTTTTTCCTGTGCTAGATAGTGTGAAAACTTCTTAAACAAAGTAGTCATGTTTGCACTATTTTTCTTCAACAAACAACGACAAAAAACAACAAACAAAACACTATCTCACTCAACATACACACAAGAATGAGAAAAGCAGAAAAACAAAATTTGATTGAAAAGAAAAGAAACTAACCTGGTTAGATAACCTAATTAGTCTTCGTGAATGTTATATCGTTTTCAGGCAGAAGAAATAAAACAACTGACAGTCGACCGTTTTCTGTTCATTTGTTTCTCATTACGATTTTAACGATTTCGTATATCACTGTTCCTGAAATATTAATGCCTTTTCTCTTCATTTAACTGTTGTTTATCAAGTGGTTCGTTGAAAACTCTTCTAGTGTTAACTAAGGAAGCTGTTATATATTCAGGAGACAGATTGATTTATAAAAACATAATTGTGTTGATTAATTAGTTTAAGTATTGCTTGATATTGGCTGTCTTTTTTCAATGAAAGTTAGATAATACAAATGTGTCATAATACAAAAGTTACATACGATTGGTTAAAATTCAAATGTGTCGACTTTTAAATTACATACTTCTTTTGTTGAATCTCATTTTTTTATTTATGACCTTCTGGCGTCTCTGGCTCAGCGTGGGATAGGGTAGGTCTGATGATGAAGTTAGCTACCAGGACCTTACTTAGGGTACCTTTCCAGTATTCACCTGGTGAAAATGAAGAGCCTTTGGAAATCCTCACTCAGGGTGGTCGGTTGCTGGGATTCAACCCGCGTGTCTACCATTGCCGCCCCAAAGTCCGCGGTTTTCCGTCTGGACTATGCGGGGTGAGTTACACTTCTTTTTTATCGTAAACGCTTTTTTTTTTTAAGTTCTCAGCCGATCCTCATGTAGTGATTCGTCAAACCTCACTCATCCCCAAATGTGTCGACACACTCGCGTTTTAATTTTGCATTTTGCTCAATATTAAAGAAATATCTGTCAGGCACTTCGCGGATGTACCTTGTGAGTTCCTTCTCATTTAATTTGTCCCTATCAAACTTCAGGTGTTCAGATGTTGTATTCACTCTGTACATAAGTCATTTTTATAAATATTTTTACTGAAATTAAAGGAATGAAAAAACAAATTAACACACAGCTGTAGTCTATACTATATGGAGTGATACAAATATGACGTATCTTCTTCAGCTGGACAATACAACTTGGGCCACGACATTTCATAACCATGACCACGGCTCCTTCTGCCAATAGACAAATTACTATCTTAAATGATCTCGGTAAAGTTAACATGTACGACAGAATGTTACATTATGACATTTCAGAAAATAGGGACTTATAAGTGTCCATATGGAAATGGTTGGAAAAAACATTTGAATATTTTGCGAATTCCCATCTTTATCGCACAATAGACGTTTTAACCAACTTTCTTGATTATTTAGCAAATGTAGGATAGTTTAAGCTTAAACATTTATTACTTTTTTATCTCTCTAGTTTCACTGTAATTTAACTCGCCGTGCTTTTTTCCTTTGAATTCCGGAAACAGTGTATTTTGAAGATTGATTTTGTTAAAGTTTGGAGAGATTTAGCTCTGTATTTAGTTTAACGTGGAGCGAATCGTGGAAGCAAACTACTGTTTTTCGAAATCTCAGTTTAATTAATGGTTCTATACTCCATCTCAACCTACAGTTGCGATCACAATTCCATTCCATTCAGTTTTGTTTTATAAATTTCACAAGGTAAGGAAAACAGTACTATCTCAAATTCTGCGTAGTTATTTCGTCAAATTCAAAATATGTAGCCTAATTACATACAATTTCCTTCTTATTTAAAATGTTATCGTCAGTGAAAGTGACTCTATTTTATTGTTGAACTGAAAGTTTTGCTTTAAGCTAAAAGAATCCTGGTAAAATTGATTTAAGTGAATCTATTAAACAGCTTCGGATTTCATTGTCTTTAATATGAATAAAGAGAATAACTGACTTCCTTCATTGATTGTGGACAATAAAGCAGATTGAATATCCTAAAACTATTCTACGCTCAAACCATGAAAACCTTCTCTCACTCCAAGCGGACGTAGAAACCACAAACATAAGGAGGGAACCTTCTGCAGTTTTCTGTGGTTTTGGAATGAAATGTTTCGTATAATAAAATAATAAAAACGTGTCCGTGCAGTGTTTATTGCATGGGCTCGAATAGCCACGAAATGTGCAAAGAGGAGTACGTGGGTGGTACTTCCTAGCTAACTTTCTCGCATTGAACGAGCCCTAATAAACAGCAATAAATTACATACAAACATCGAAGATTTGCTGTACGTTTCATCAGTAAAAGAGACTATCTTTGTCCGGCTGGACGGCGGTGATTACGTCCGTTATCTGAATTCATACGGGAAATCGTTTTATTTGTGCTTATTACGACCCACATTTACTACAAAGAATCTCTGGGAATACCCTACTTTCTTTGGAGAATCCATTAGCATAATTTTTGCCGGCCGGGTGGCCGAGCGGTCTGCGGCGGTAGGCCATCGGCTCGAAGGTCCCGGGTTCGAGTCCCGGCAGGGGCATGGGTGTGGATCTTAACACTTAACAACTAAAGGCGAATCGTGACGGGCCGAAGTCCAAAGTTACTAAACTGGCCCATATAAAAAAAAATAAAGTTTAAAGTTTAAAAATTAGCAGAATTTTGGAATATACATTTTTAAATAGAACAAATTCTTAGGTCTTTCAGGGTACCATGCTGACTTAATTCTACGTTGGTTCTAGATTTTATTTTCGCACACTTTCGGCAGCCCTTTAGCGAAGCATTTGCTCACTTGTCTATACTTTTTCTTTCTTATTTTCATGTCAGTAATCTCGTGAGGTACGTTCTCGGTGTTTTTTTGTAGCACCCTGTATAATGAATGCATAAGAAAATCCACCTTTCCATCATAAGAGAATCCAACCTTCAACTTCAGTGAACAAATTACCACAGGCACTTAAAATCAGTTGAAAGTTTCTCTTTTTCATCATTTTTAGATCAATAAATACAATATTATAAATGTTGCCTGAACTTTTTGTCTGTGTGTGTTGTTTTTCGCTTTTAATATATATATATTTTTATAACAACCAATTTATTTCCAAATCAGTGAAACAGATAATCTGTTGTTTTTTCCTAGCTACTTTTTTCTTTTAATTTTCATCATGAACAACAGCAACTTCGAAAACAAATACTCTAAAATAAAAAGTTTCTTTTTTTAAAAAAGAAAAAAAAAGAGGGAAGGAAGGATAAGATAACCTAATTAGCTGGATGAACGATATTTCCCTCAACAGAGGGAGCTGGAAAAGAAGAAATAAAAAATAACAAATGACGATCGTCTCTTTGGTGTTCACTTGTCTTTTTTTTCTTTTTTGTTATTTCTTTTTTTATTTCTATTTAATGTAATGATTGTGTAGTCTGTCAAATATTACTAGCAATTTAGATTTCTCTTTGTTGTGTTGCTAGTGAAGTGTGGCAGAATGATTGAAAGATTACTGAACCGCGTTGTGACGTGTTGGTTGGTTAATACGATGGATATAGAAAATGAAACATCATACTTTGTGTGCTGCTAATATTAGTTGTTGTTCGGTAACACATTATTTTTTCACGTCTTTTGTAAATACCGTATATTTAGTAGTTAATGTTTATTCAGCCATTATTTGAAAACGACTGCTTAAACGTGAATGAAAATTGGTGTCATGTTACAGTTAGAAAGAAGAGGCGGAAATTTGCACACAAGAAAAAAAATTAACAGACTGGAGAAAAAACTTTTTAGCTCTTTTTAGCGCCCGCGTATGAATGCGCGGAAGATATACAATTTATCCTGTCTGTCTATCCGTCTGTACGCTTCCTACATCTCAGTAACTGAAATGTGAGAGATGAGCCATACACCGTTGGATTCCTCAGGGTCTTAAAAGGGTTTAGAAAGCTATGACTTTGACTCTAAAACTGGCAGGTCCTTTTTCATTTGCTTGTCATTCTTCTTTGTTATAGCCTGAATGAAAATAGGTAGCACTAGCACGTACAAACCACTAGGTATGAGAAAATTTTCACTATGCTATCTTACCCAACTATGTCATTTTGGGCCAATCTATCATATTCATTTTAATACTAAAATTATTTAAGAAATGCCACAGCGATGTGCGTTGAATATAAACACATACAGCTAATAAAGGCATACTAAGGAAGCTAAATTCAACCCCCATCGCATCAGCGCAATAATTACTGAAAACAGACAATGAACTCAGCAAGATTTCTGATTGGTTCTTGTTGTGGATCGTGTGGATGTAGATCACCCAAGTATGTAGTTGATATGGGAAATGAAAAAAAATAAATAGTGCATTGATTTTCAGGTAACCTTTTGACGTACTGTATTACACAAATTAAAAAAAATCAATTTGAATAAATTGCATAAAAAAGGCTTTTTATAGGCAAGTAACTTTCAAATATGCATTAACGTCGAAAATATGCACTTTTATGCACTGTAAAATAAATTGTATATATACAGACCTTAACGAATTTGAAATAAAACGAGCCTAAAGTTTCGTACGAAGGAAAACAATAGGTATTATAGACAAGTTCGCTCTCTAGTAATTATGTAAAGATTTTCCACAGCTCAACTAATTAACAAGAATATGATGTTCTTTTGTTATTTTTTTCCCGTTATTATTTCTGTCTCTCTCTTCAGTTTCCTTCCTTCTTCCATTTCCTTCTTCTAGTCTTCCTTCCGTTCTTTTTTTTTTCCTCCTGCTCTTCAATTTCCCTCACACTTTTTGTGTCGTTTTCTTCAAGTCTTCCCGCTCCCCCCTTTCTTTTAAGTCTGCCCCCTCTTCCAGACCATTTTATCCCTCCGTTTTCTTCTTTCATTCTTTCTTTTGCCTTTTCCCTTGCCTTGTCTGCTTGTTCACTATTTTATTCTCCCCCAGTGGCATTACTTAATCTGAGCCCTCCCGAAACAACTCTCAACAATTCCTTTTTCTCCCCCTTCCTTGAACACACAAAAGAAATTTTCCACAGAAAAACGTGCAGCTACTCACGAAATGCCATTTGAGTTCTTTGAATAAATTCTCTTTTGAATTTTCGAGGAAAGAAAAAAAAATCCCTTGTTGGGGCGAAAAGTTCCCCATTTTAACCCAAAGAAGAAAAAAAAATATTGATATAAATATTTTTTTGTTCAAGTTAAATCATTACATGTTGAGAGTGAAAAACTGCACTTGGTCATTAAAAAGAAATCTTTTTGTGGGTTGAACAGCCAACTTTTAGCCTAAGCTCGTTATATCTGAGTAATAGCGTCCCTCAGTAATTACTCTTCCGGGGCAGGAATGAGGAACGTAGCGGCCAGAGCCTTAGTTGAGAAACATCCCGAATCCTAGTGTGAAGTTAATCGCGTTTATTTATAAATGACAATATTACATCAACAATGACAACAATATATGACACTAGATCAAGAACTTGGGGCCACGGTGGCTCAGTTGGTAGAGCGCTCACCTCTCGTGCTAGGGGTCGTCGGATTGATCCCTGGTCATGTCATGTGGGCTTTGTGGTGGACAAATGCCGTGTGCATGGGTTTTCTCGGGGTACTCCCGTTTCCTCCTACTTTCTTCATTCCACCGATTCATCCCATCATCATCCATACGGCCTGATCCATAGTTGCCTAAAGGCCTTAAAAATAAATTCAAAGGCTAGATCAAGAACATAGATATGCAATAAACATCTTTGAACGTTCCTCTCAAGTACCTGACGGGGCGATAAAGACATGTTCGAAGGTGTTATCGTGCAGCTGCCTGGCTAGCCCAGAAATTTGAATTTATTTTAAGGCAGCTTAAAATAAAACCCACGAACACAGTGTTTGTCCACCACAAAACCCATATGGAATGAGCAGGGATCGATCCAAAAAACCCTAGCACCAGAGGTAAGCGCACTACCAACTGAGCTACCTAGGAGTTAGAGTGTTGGATCACTGACTAGGCAGTTCAGTCCTCGCCGAGGTTATATTTTTTCCTCTTTTTCATTAAGAACATTCCTAGTTTTCCTTCCTACTTATCAATAAATCATCCATTTGTTTCTTTTTTTGTATTTTCAACATTTTATTGCGTAGTTTTTGTTTTCAAAAAATGATAAATTCATTTTAAAACTGAAAAATTCCGATGGACTACGATTGTAAATTCATCTTAAAAGATTATAATTCCCATCTAAAAGAGCTACGTTTTTTTTTTCGAGTGGAAATTTCTCTTTTTTTCTCCGAGGAAAATCCGTTCTAAAACACTAGTCCCTTTAAACGCAGTCCTAACATGAAATCTCCACTCAATTCGAAGGTTGGAGTTTAGTGTGTAATTGTACAGTTAATTGAATCTTCTTAATCGTACCTTTATTAATTCCGGAATTAAATGAAGCTCTCATGATTTCTGAAATTTTATATAAAATGTGAACTGTTTTCAGGCCAGTCCTTTCATCATTAACATTCTTTCTGAGAATGTTGCCTATCTTAGTCCAGCGTTAAGTACTGTGGCATAAACATTCGCCTGGTGTAACTGTCGGATATCAGATTAAAGATGGCCGAATGTCGGTTTATAATCAAAACTATCGAACAAAGCGGCAAGAGCTTATTTTTTAGATTCAGACTAGCGTTGACTTAGTAATCGGAGGTCCTGGGAACGATACCAGCGGCTACCTGCCATGACTGAGGTTTTTCAAGGGGTTTTTCCTCAGTCATACCTGGCAAATAGCGGGATGGTATCTACTAGCTAGACCCTGCTTCCCAACATCCTTTCCCGCATCCATTTCTGACCTGAGCCTGAAGACCACAAAATAATTGAACTAAAAACAATCCAATTACGATGCGAACACGTTTTCATGAACCGGAGCTTAGCTTACTATAAATATTGCATTATTAAGAAACCGGTTTGTTTAACCTCGGTTTCGGACGGAAGAACTCCGTAAAGACTTTAATACCAGCTTAGACGGAGGATTAATTTTCTCTTGTAATTTTTATTTTTAAATTCATTCCTTACTTTATTTGCTTTCCTTCATTGAATTATGTTTCGTTTCCCTCTGCGGCCAAAACCAATGGATTTTTTTTTTCTTTTCGAGCATCCAATCTTCAATTTTCTACAGAAAGTGCTTCGTTTGAATACTGTAAATTCTCGTTGTTAGAGCCAAGACTGGCTGTCGCTAAAGCTTCAGAGGCTTAAGGTGGGAGACGGTGGCTTCAGTCAGTTTTTCCAATAGGCATGGGGAGGGAGGAGAATGGTCATGGAATTCGGCAAGCCAGAGAAGCGGGAAATAAAGATTTATCCAGGAAGAGCTTTATTCAGAGGATAAGGAGGGGGCATGGGATGAGGAATACCGATTACAGATTGGAATCGACCATCGGGTTTTCCCAACTCTGGAGGATGAATACGGATGTCCAAGTGCCTTTCCACTTCCAAATATTTTTCATGTTTCTTAGCAGACCTTCTTCCTCGCAATATACAGATGCTTATCAGAATAATGGAAACACCTGAACGAATGTGCAACTTACCAGATTAATATGGTGTCGGGCCACCTTTCGCCTTCAGAACAGCCTTGATGCGACGTGGGATGGAGGCATAGAGGTCGTGAATGGTAGCAAGTGGAATATTACACCATTCCTCGTGCAGGGCATCGGCCAGTTCTGCGAGAGAGGATGGAGGTGGAAATCGTCGCCGGAGTCGTGTTTCCAAGATGGACCACAGATGTTCAATTATGTTGAGATCTGGGGATTGGGCGGGCCAGGGGAGGTGTTGAACTTCATCCCGATGTTCCTCAAACCACTGCAACAACTCCAGCTGTGTGAATGGGTGCATTATCATCCTGGAATATGGCGTCATTGTCCGGGAACAACATCCGGACCATAGGATGCAAGTGGTCTCCTAAAATTGCGACATAATCGTTGGCAGTGATGCGTCCGCGAAGTGTGACCACAGGACCCAATGAAAACCATGATATTGCGGCCCACAGCATCACCGTGCCGCCGCCATGTTTCACAGTTGGGCGGAGACACTGCAGATCATACGCTTCTTTGGGCGTTCTCCACACATAAACACGGCCCGTGGTTTGGAATAGGGTGAATGGTGACTCATCGTACCATACCACACGTTTCCAGTCGTCAACTGTCCAAGTTGCATGGTCGCGGCACCATTTGCGGCGTGCTAAAGCGTTCTGGTCCCTGATGAGAGGTTTGGCCCGTGCAACACGACCCCGTAAGTTCATGTCATGTAATTCACGGCGGACTGTGATTGTCGAAACAGGTTGGGGGAGGTGCTGATTGAGTTCCTCCGTCACTTGAGCCGCAGTGGCACGACGGTTCCGCGTGACAATGCGCTTTAATACCCGGCGTGCCCTGTCACTGATGCTTTTCTTCCACCCACTGTTCCGCTTCCCCGATGTGGTTTTCCCGTGTGTTGTGTAGGCCGTCATCACCTTCGACACTTTCCCTGGCGACACACCTAACACACTAGCCACTGCCGTCACACTCACTCCACATAACCGCGCACCAACAATTTGCCCTCTTTGAAACTCTGAGAGGTCTCCCATTTTACACTACCTCCGTCTGCTGCAGCCACTGCACACTCCTGTTCCACGA
>JAGDQP010070232.1:0-10783 GCA_022664845.1 Lepisma saccharinum
AAAGTGGGGGGTAAAATAAGGGATTATTATGGCACGGTGTTTTAAACATTTTTTTTACCCAGGGCAGGTGTTTTTGAGAATTTTTGTTTTTTTTTTTTTTTTTTTTTTTTAATTTTCAATTTTTCTGTCTGCAGCGCAAATTAACGTTTCAATGATAACAGGTAGGAATAGTGATCGTGCCAGTCCTTGCTGTTCGGATCACTGCCCAAATTCTCGACAACGCCTGCCCAGCTTTAAGTATTTTATGATCAACTATCGATATATTCCGTACAAAACTCCATTCATATCTTCTTAATTTTGTCTTTACACACCTCCAAACTCAGAATCATGGCGGAATCCCTGTAGAAAGAAACCCAGTTTAGATTAACAATAAACGATTTCAAATAATCTTGTCGCTTGTAATCTTATGGCACTGTAGAACCTTATAATCGGGATATCTTGCGTTCAAAGACTTCGGCTGGCGACTTTCTGACAGCAGCTAGTAAAACACTGACTTCAGATCAGCGTTCACTGTTCTCGCTTAATCCATTAGCTCTTAATATTGTTACGCTACTGGAGACAGATCATTTGCATTAAATTAGCTACTTCCATTCATGGTAGCAACTCAATCAAAACAACTAGATATATTCTTACACCAGACTTATACTCAAATATATCTATCTCAATTTATTTTCAAGATTTTGGTCCGATGACACTCCAAACGCAGGTACCTTTATGCTGGATTAGTTTCTTTCGTTTCAATACTTCAGGGTTGTGCTGTAAAAGTAAATAACTCCATAAAACCATGGTAGTTGATAATGAAGAACCACGACACATGCAACAATACGAGTCTCAAAATTTAGGCTTGGTAAAATATTTCTCCAGTTGAAATCACTGTGTTCTTCCTAAATATTTATAAGCCCAAATTACTGTTCGCAGTTTTTATTCTGTAAAACAGACAAAGTCTAAAATCACAGAATATGAGAAAGGCAAAATAGATAATTACACGACACACAGGAACAGTGCTCATCTTCGTCTTAAATTACTTCGAAGGCACAAGGAAAAACATAAAACCAATGAAGAACGCTAAATACGACAGAAGGGAAGAAAGTAGGTCAGATAATTAAAGGAATGGTGAAACGGGAAGAAAATAAAACAGTTTTCTGTTTCGTAAACAAGAATAGAAAGGAAGCAATGCTAAATGATCTAGGAGAAAAGCAAGAATATATACAAAAAAAAGTTTCAATTCTGTTTTAAACCTACAACAGAGATCCTCTTGATATATACTCAAATGTCTAACATGAAAAAAACGGTTAACAAAAGTACACTCTGCACTATACAGGTACACACAGACACCAGTAGGAAAGAAGAAAACCGATAATACAATACACGGCATTATATATATACTATGTGATCACAAGTATCCAGCCATCCACCTGAAAATAAAGTACAAGTTTATGTCTTCCTTCGTCGTAAACACTGGCAGTCAATACAGTGGTGGCTCATCCTTAGACTTGATGACAGCCTGCACTCTTGCTGGCAAAATTTCAATCAAGTGACGGTAGCGCTGTAAAAAAACTGTTTCTTTTCTGTGAAGTTTTTTTATAATAAAAACATCGTTCTTTTTCAAGTCTTTTTTCATCATTGTTTTAGCCAATAAGTGTTTATTGCTTTACGGTGCAGATAATTAACGTAATCGGCAGGATTGGTAGTTTAAATCCTGAGACATTCATCCGAATTTAGAAATGCTTTGTTTTCCTACAACTTGCGATGTAAATAATAGGTTTTTACGATGCGGAAGAATTAAAAATCAGCTAATTCAGCACCTTTCTCCACACCAACTGAAGTAGGCATTCAATATGGAGCAGAAGCTGCTGCACATACTGCACGCATATATTATTCATACCCTCACCAGAAGCCTAAAGCCTTCCTTAAGATTGACTTCAAAAATGCTTTCAATGAAACAGACAGGCAAGCAATGCTCACAGTTGTCAAGGATAACTTTCCTTCTATCTAACCATATGTGTTTCAAAGTTATGCTCAAGCCAGCTATTTATTTTATGGTAAGGATATTATATTATTTCAAAGACGAGTACAGCAGGGGGACCCTTTAGAACCTGCATTATTTGCAATGACTCTTCAACCTATTGTCAATAATATCAACACCGACTTGAATATATGGTACTTAGACGACGGAACCATAGCTGGAGACCAGGATACTATATTAAATACATTAAAGGGTATCCATAAGAAGGCAATTACAATTGGTCTTGATCTTAATTTTTCTAAATGTGAAATTGGCTTTTTAGAAACTACAATCGAACAAACACACATACTTCTCACAATGTTCAACGAAGTGGCTCCAGGCATTCAATCAATGTCTCCGTCAAATGCTTTTCTTCAAGGTGCTGCCCTCTCTACTGAAGCAAGGAGATCTTTATTAATTGTGAAAATAGCCAAACTTGAAACATACTTTTCACGTCTTTCATCGATTTCTGCTCACTCAGCATTTTATTTACTAAGATCTTCTTTTACCATACCAAGGTTATTATATTTTCTGCGTTGTTCACCTTCTTGGAGAGAAGAAGATCTACTTGAACGTTACGATAACACCATTAAATCTGGTTTAGAATCCATCCTAAATTGTTTCCTTCCTGACCACACATGGCTTCAGGCTTCTCTCCCTGTCAATTTTGGAGGACTAGGCATTCGTCGCGCCTTACATTTGGCTATTCCCGCCTTCTTGGCGTCATTCTATGGTTCCCGATGCCTGATAGAATCACTTCTCCAAAATGATATCAGTTCTCATGGGGATTCTGAGACTGAGACTTGCTCTTCAAATTGGTCATTATTAGTTGGATCATTCTTGCCCGAACTCGATTCTAGATCAAAGCAATTTACATGGGATGAACCCATTATCAAATCACACCTCTCCTTTTTACTTCAGACTGCAGAAAACTTAGAAGACAAAGCCAGAATAATTGCCGCGTCCTCCTTCGAAGCAGGTGCTTGGCTCAAAGCTCTACCTTCGCCCCATCTCGGCCTTCACCTCAATAATGAATGTTTCCGAATAGCGGTTGGAATTCGCTTGGGTGCAGATATTTGTGAAAGTCACAAATGTCAGGCATGTAAACATGAAGTAAATAAAAAAGGATTACATGGCCTTTCTTGTTTCAAAAGCGCAGGTAGACATCCTCGTCACTCGAATGTTAATGACATTATAATGAGAGCACTAATCTCAGCTGGCATTCCTGCAGTGCGAGAACCTATTGGATGTAGGAGAACAGACGGTAAAAGACCAGATGGGATGACTCTGTTACCCTGGAAGAGAGGCAAACCGTTAATTTGGGACTTCACTTGCTCAGACACGTTCGCTCCTTCCAACCTCCCTTTTTCCTCAATCCAGGCGGGAAATCTCGCCAGTCGAAAAGAAGCGGGAAAAAGAAGAAAATATAATAATCTTGCACAGCAGTACCATTTCATACCCATTGCTATCGAATCCAGTGGTTCATGGGGGAAAGAAGGCCTCAACTTCATAAAAGAAATAGGTAAGCGTATCACAGAATCATCTGGTGATAATAGAGCAAGCACCTTTCTTATCCAAAGAATAAGCATGGCAATTGAAAGAGGTAATGTAGCTTCAATCCAGGGAGCCATACCCAAAGGCAAGGAATAAGATGATATATCCCTACTGTAATTTTGATTTATTTGACGTAATGTTTGTCACTATCCAGAATTATAAGTAGGTAACAGTTAATATGAATCCTACCGTTATAGCAGATGAAATGTTTCCTGAAGGAGCTGGAAGTGGTAGGAGGTTCTGATGGTCTGTTTATGTGTTTGGCGGCAAATGAGAAAGCAGTTCATACAGACTTTTATAATGATTTCGAAGACATAGTTGATGATGACGATCTGCAGTGATTGTGATGGTGGCCTTCTGAATCTTCTGAACTTAATTTATTTGCCAGAAATTATATTTCTATATATTTATATTTTTTATTAATTAAGTATATTTTATGCACTTAATTATCTAAGTAATTAAAACAATGAAGGCAAAAATTTACATTTTTGCATTCAATACTCTTGTTTAACAAAAAATAATAATAAGAGTTAAAGATGAGGAATTCATGTATATGTAAAACCCAACTTCGAAACACACTTTAGTACATATTCTTCTTGATGGAGAATGGGCAGTTACATTATGTACACAAATGCATTTATACCATGTAATTTTATATTAAGTATTATTCAATATATAAACAACAACTAAACGGTAAAATAGGAAATAAAATCTATTGAAGAATAGGGTTATAATTCATAGACCTATATCTTTACACTGACAAACATAAGGACTTAACTAAAGACATGAACTGAAAGTATTTGGTTTTAAATTGTAATAAATTACTAATAAACTTCCAGGGAACTGAAGAAATATTGTGAATTACAGGATTAATTTAAGTTCCTAGAAAACTTAATATAACTTTAAAGACATCTTTACTGTAAATTGAAAAACTATAAATAAATTCTTACTGAAATATGCTCCCATCCTGTATACAATATGTTAATTACTATTTGAGACGTCCACTTCCAAACGCAATAAATGTTGGGAAATTAGCAAAGACACTTGTTATATGTTTCATATTTTTCAAAGCTTCGGCAAATGTGCAACAATGAATATCTTGTAAAGATGGAGTAGTATTCGTTTACCAATATTTTACCTCCTACCAAAGGATATTGAAAACGATAAAAATACAGCATACAACTTTTACTGTTAATTACAATTCTGTCTTGTAATGTATTACGATAATAAAATGATTTTGAAGTCGGTTTGGAATCGCGAAATCTTACTAATGTATTAGAAAATGATAAAATGAACTCAACAATGCTAATATATTAATTTCATGTCATTTTTTTTATTTTTGACAAGGACCCGTTTGAAAATACAGTAGATGCCTCAATTACTGTATTATTCAAGGAAGATATTTTTTATCATAATTACCGCACGCAAAAATCCATTATCTGTAAATAAAAATTCCGGGAAATGACCTGCTTTTATTCAAGGGCAGAAATATAAATGTGTTTTCACTCGTACATTGTATTTCACTATATAAATCCGGAGACATTGCTCGCTCATGATCCGGGCTCCAAGCGTCGCCCCATACTGTGAAATTATACACAGATACAGGCAGTGTGACAAAAAATATGTTATATGTATATTTAAAAACAGTTGTATAAATCCATAAATATACTATTGTAAACGAACGACTGCATATATGTCTCTTCTAATGAGTCTGTTGCAATAAGACTCTGAGAAGTATTATTTTAAATATAAGCTACATCTCCCGGGTACACCTGCGCTGTTTGGAAATATAGTAATAGCTGTCGGCACGTAACAGTGTGGGAGCCACTTGAAAGATTGATTATTTAGATATGGTGGCAACGCTGAGAATGACGTGTTTGGGTACAGGGACAACCATGTTTCGATTGTAGGGAATATGAATACTCAAATTTTGGTGCGGAAATGGCGAACTGTATGAAAGTTATTTTAAATATTTAATTTTGAAAATTGATTATAAACTGTGCGACCGGAAGTACCTCTACGACATATCCCAGTATGTGAATATCAAGTTTGGTGTTGATATATTCAACTATATGGAAGCAATTGAAAATTGTATTATTTTTTAAATTGGTTGGAAACACTGACAACTGCGGCGCCGGAAGTAATAACATGAATTGTACAAGTACCTAATGCACAAGCATGTCAAATATGGTGCAAATAAATGCGGATAGATCCAATGGTAACAAATAGAAAATAAAGAATTTTTCAAATTATTTGACAACACTTAAAACTACGGCGATTAGACTGCCTGCATGATCTGTCCCAGTGCCTAATGCACATGTGTGCAAAATTTAGTATAAATCAAAACATTTCTATTAGTTGAATTTTAAAATAGGTTTGGAACACTGATAACTGGGGTGCTTGAGGTGGAGGATACCCAAAACTTTCTTATATTCTGTTGAATTATTTTTAACCTAGGTTTGGGGCAGATACGGTATGGAAGAAATTTTAAAAACTATATATATTTTCTTTAAGGTGGCAATGCTGGAAACTGGGCAACCCGGAATATATGGCAAAAACATGTGTAATCTTATAGTACATATGGTTTAATTTATGTTGTATTTCTTCTTAATTACTTATATAAAAGCAATTCTTGTTTAAAGAGACATTAGCAGTATTGCAAGTTGTTGCCTTGAAAAAATACGAACTTTTAAGAAAGAACGAACGTGTTTGTTCTATTTAGAACACACTAGGAGCATAGCATAATATTGTGCTATGACATTGCCAAGTAAAACAACAAAGGAGCCAAAGCCTCTCCATTAGAAACATACCCCAGTACGATCGGATTTCACATTCGAGACTATTCAGACTGGTAGATGTCGTTCACCAGGTATTCTACACATCTACACTCTACAATCGGATCGCCAAATTGTATACTGTGATTCATCACTCAACTCAACGGTATAATTCAGTTATATTGTGCTATGGCGACGCTCCTTACACCATAGAAAGCTGCGTTTAGTATATGTCGGTGTGATGAGCGACTTATGGGCAGCTGCTCCGCCATGGAAACAAAGTTTTCGCACATCACGCTGAACAGTCATGGTGGTTGGAGTACATTCTGATGCAGTTTGGAATTCCTCTGTGATGGTGGCGATGGATAATTGAAGATTCCGCTGTACGACCCTCTTTAACACTCGACGATCTCTGAAGTACAACATGGGAGGTCCTCCTAGACGCAATTTGGTTGTACATGTCCCTTCCCGTTTGCACTTCCCTATAATATCTGAAACCTAGGGATGTTCAAGAGGATGAAAGGATCGCACACAGATTTCTTCCACCCAATATCCTGACCACGTTGAAAGTCCGTGAGTTGGTCAGACTGTCTCATTCTGCTGTCTCGCGCTGTCTACTGAGTACTAGTCGTCTTCTATGAAAAACACACATTTTGAGGATGTTCGGATAATTTTGATCATATAGTGTATATGTGTCACATATGCACGTCAATATGGTAGTTTGATTCCGGCCTATATGCACAAAAACTACCATGTTAATAGAATAAACTATTTTTCATTTCAACTCTGTTAAATTTTATTTTATTTTGTAGATTTTAGGCATCTTAGACTCAGGTCAATATAGGGTAGCAGAAAGAATAGGGGAAAATTCAGTCCAAGCCTAATTTGAAGGTATCATCACCGTCTTTACCTGGTGTGAAAGGAAAATCCATGTAAAAAATTGTCAGGATATTGGATCACTGGGATTGTACCCAGGACCTCCCGAATACGAAGCTAACGCTCTACTACTGATCTACGGCCGCTCGGTAATTCTGTTAACGTGTTTGCATACAACAGAAAGTTTACGACATTTACTTGAAGAATATAATATGGTAATTACAATGAGCAAAATCGTTTATAAATTGATACATAACACTTCATTTGAAATCATTTTCTTCTAAGCAGCTAATCTCAGTACAAATATGTAGAAATTGAAAGACTTATTTTGAAATTTTAAAATGCTGTGAACCAGAGTTACTATGTCAGGAGGGGATACTTTTCCAGACAATTTGCTCACACGGTTTCTTATTTATTTTTTTTTTTTTTGTTACAGCAATTCCATCTTGTGTTCATATAAAATTAACTGAAGACATACTTTTCAAGATCACCCCTGCCATCTTTGTATGCACATTCGATTCATTTAAATAGCAAATGTTTTAATAATAATCTTATGTCTCTCAAAAGTAGTAATTTTCATTTATATTTTTGTCTATCTTCTCGCCATGTTTATTTTAACTCTTTTATTTGATAAAAATGCGATACTAAATACACCGACAATATATTTTTCAGTTGGTATATTCTATTTTATAAGTTTAGTAATACAGTACGTTGATATGTCTGAAGGAACTTCAGAATTGCTAAACTCTAAGAGTCAAAATAGAAATAAAGACAAATTACGTGGAAGAACAACTCCAAAATCGCACATTTGAAAGTCGTATAAAACAATGCTTGCAACTTGATCTGGCATGATATCCAATCGAAGCATGTGATTGATGCTTTAAAGCCTTGTATGATTTAGTTCTTACTGTTGTTCCGATTTGTTGGAATGAATTTATTTATTTCTCTTTTGTTTCTCGTACATAGTTTAAACTTCTTAAATATAACTGTAATAATTACAGCGAAATCTTTTAACTCTTATCATTGTCACAAAGAGTTAAATAACACCCTCCTAACACGCCTAAGCGTATACGTAGATGAAATGATCGGAGATCATGAGTGATGATTTAGATGAAATAGATCTATATTGAACCAGAATTTCACCTTGAGAAAGATATTAAAGAAGAAATGGGAATACAATGGGACGGTTCAACAGATGTTCATGGATTTAAAAAAAAAACAAAAAACAACAACATATGATTCCATCAAAAGGGAAAAACAATACAATATCTTGGTACGACTTGGAACTTCAGAAAATCTTGTTCAACTAGTAAGGATGTGTCGCTCGGTACATACGGTAATGTGTCAGATCGAGATTTTCAACTGATTTAAGCAAGGTGAAGTCTTGTTACCACTACTCTTTAACTTTATATAAGAATTGTAATAATAAAAGAGGGCATAAATGGCTTGAATTGTTTGAACAAACTGTTCCTATACGTTGATGATGTAGATTTAATAGAAGAGGAAATAGATGCATTACAAAGTAACGCCGATATCTTACATTCTTAGAGACACATAAAAATTAAGGATGAGATCATAGAAGTACACAAATTCAAATACCTAAACGCGCATGTAACAAGCAAGAACGAGGTCATGGAAGAAATATCAAATGGCTTAGCATCGGGCAACTCATATTTCTATTCAGTCCAGTAGTTCCTAGCCTCGCGATTAGTATCAAGAAAGCTGAAATTGGAAATATGCAGAATGATCATTTTACAGGTAATTCTTTATAATATTGTCAAAGATGAAAAACGTCGATGGTTAATTAACAGGAATTGTTTGTGTTTGGAAATAAAGTTTCGAGAAAGAAATATGGACCAAAACGAGATGAGATGACCGAAGAATGGAGGAGACTGAATAATGAAGAACTCCACACACTGCATAACTCACCCGATATTATAAGAACAATGAAATCACTACAGTCCAGATACTTATGTCACGTTCACCGAAAAAAAAACTGAAGAATATCTTCTATCATGGTTGGTAAGCCGGAAGTAAAGAGGCAGTTTGGAAGACCGCGTTATCGTTATATAACAATAATTGAAGGGATCTTTCAGAAGTACATGTTCCTGATGAAAAATTGCTTGATCTTGTCCAGGATAGAATCCAATGGTGAACGTTTGTTACTGTGGTGGTGAACTTGAGAATTCCGTAAATGATTGACTTAGTACATTAAACTGGAGTCATTACGTATAAAAATCAGCTGTGGTTTAACTTCTGTGAAGTCTGTTCATTTATAACCAAAGAGAGTAGTTTTATCTCTAGGTTAATAAACTCTTGAACGAGTTCTCAAAACGTAGGGTAGGTGGCTCTGTTGTTTTCTTAAACCTGCTCTCTGGTGACGAATAATGCAACTTAGTGTAACTCGCTTTCGTCTCATGGAACAAAAGAAAAACAACTTTTATTTAATTGTAACGGGGATTTTCTATTTATTGTTACGTAAAGTCTTAAAAGACGGCCGGGTGACCGAGCGGTCTGCGTCGGTAGGCCATCGGTTCGAAGGTCGCGGGTTCGAGTCCCGGAAGAAGCATGGGTGTGGATTTAAACAGCTAAAGGCGAATAGTGACGGGCAGAAGTACAACGTTACAAGACTGATACATATAAAAATAAAATTTACCAAAGTTTTAAAGTCTTAAAAGGCAAAATATAGCAAGTTTTAATAAGTAAACTATGCACTTATTTTTGAAAATGATTTCTAGCATTCTTTATCAATCAAATATTTTTTCAAACAATTTAATTCTAATTGACTCCAAAGATATGGTTCATTAAATTGAATGCAGAAAATATGTTTTTAACATTTACAACAAATACTTTCAATATCAGTGTTTTATTTTTGTCAATAATGTGAGTATATCAACACACTAAATCAAAGAGCGAACAGGAATTTGCACTATTTGTTTGATGACAAAATGTTATCGTCAAACATTATTGAATTTCAATCAAAAATATGTCCTTTTTAACACAACACTCTCCCTTTGGTAAAAAAAATGTGATCTTTTTAGATGGGATTCTGATAATTTGCGGATGTTATTCATTCTTCAAAATTAAAACAGTAATTTCTCATCTTTTTAATGTGGTTCACAATGGAACATGTCAAGTTTGGTAGAAGACGACTGTCTCGTGATAGGAATAAGAATCGACAGTAGCGTGATTAACTTAAAATAACAAAACTTCTATGGTTGAATTCGATGTTTCTGCACGATAATAAGAAAATCTAACCAGAATTTAACTAGTCCATGAGTTATTTGCTCTATGTCGAGATGAAAGATATAAATGACCTTCCTAAAGTATTTACTAGCAACTACCTTCTTACAAGGAAGGGTACCCAGGTGTAACACGTCGATTGTGATAAGATTGCACAGACATAGAGAACACTGAAAAAGAAGCGACACGTATTTTTTTATATCGGACAACAACCGGATTGAAAGGGTCAAATAGGGGCATAAACATTGGGTCAAAATGAGATTGTGTAGAATATTGTGAGAACGAGAAGAGATATCGGAAAAGGTTGAACATACGAAATACTACCCATAGT
>JAGDQP010070233.1:0-10783 GCA_022664845.1 Lepisma saccharinum
TCAAGAATTTTCTTATTTAAAATAATGAGAATTCAAAGAATTCGAAAGTTGTTTAAAAACGAGCAATGTTGCACATTGCGTTCAGCGTAAAATTGCATTGCAATAAAGTATTGAACATTACGTTGTAATGAGATCACTTTGTACTTTCATTTTGAAAATTTTCGTAAACGAATGTTCTATATAACAGATAAAAAAATCTAGAAGTCATAGATAGGGTTTAAGTACAAACAATCTATTTACGCCATTCGAAATCTTCAAATTCGCTTTTAAAAGAAACTTTGTTCATTAAAAAGTAATCAACCCAATCAAACCACATGTGTTGTGGTCATTATAAAGCTAAATTCTATTCTCGAATCAAAGATTTTAAAATAATGAGCAAGTATCTGATTTATTTTATTATCTCGATCATAAGGAGAAACAAATTCAATCCAAATAAAAATTACATATGCATAGAAAATGGTTGTCATTAAACAATGCGAAAATAAAATAAACAACGCGAAAAATGGCGAAAAGTCTGGTACCAAAAAAAAATAAATGTAAATTTCCAACTGATTTTTCACATCGTAAATATTTTCCCATTTTCATAAATTTTATATATGTCATACATAAAGGTCCAAAAAGGCCTACCATTGTCTCAGTTCCGACCTTAGCCACTGGACAACGCGTGAAATGGCGGAAAAATATGTAAATTTTCAACTGATTTTTCACATCGTAAATATTATCCCATTTTCACGAATTTTATATATGTCATACATAAAGGTCCAAAAAGGCCTACCAGTGGTTCAGATACCACCTACACCTTCTAATTATGCTGAAAAAACTTCTTGCCAGCATTGTGTCTTCTAACTACTAACTGTATATGCATACAGAAGACTTTACCCTTTTATAGTGTGCAATAACTTCGAACACCATGATCAACACGTGTTCATAATAACTTAAGAACCGAATAATCTATTTTAGAACAGGGTACTTTTAGTCATGTTTCCTGGGCGACTTACAAATATGATTCTGATCCTTCACGAATACAAAACACAAACTCATAAATCAGCGCAGAGATTCAGTACACTACGAAATCTATTCCTCAACTATTGTTTATATCACGAGCTGGGCTATTGTGCAATCTACAATGTTGCAAGTTTAGAAGTGTCGGAATTCCACAACTGTCGAGAGTACCCCCAAATGACCCTACCACACCTGCGATAGCATATTTATACTTTCGATATATTTAGATAGAGCATATTCTGCCATAAGAATGGTCGAAGTTTCTTAGCAAAGTAAATTCGAAGTAATGTGGGACTTTATGTGTGGTCTACAATCTACCTACCAGTGATAATACCTATGATATCTCTGGAACTATTGAGCACGGTAAGGTGCCATGAAAATGATGTATCGTCATTTGATTTTGTGATATGTTGTTTGTTTAGGTGACCTGTAGCATCAAATGCTGATTGTAATATGTGATCTTTGTTTTGTTTTCCAGGACAAGTGTACGTGTTACATTCGCAACATGAGACGCAACACCCTAGAACAACAGGTATTCATCATCACCGAGTACCGATCAAGGAATAATACTGAGAATTTTCGACAAAATCTGACGTCCTAACAGACACACCACCATAACACTCGTCAAGAAGTTGCTCAGACAAGGCTATGTTGCGGATGGTGTTTCCTACTGTGGCAGCCAAAAGCAGTAGGTCTAAGAACAGACCGCAATGTAAAACTGGTGCGGCAACAATTTCAGATTAGTTTGACACGATTAGATACGGAAAGCAGTACAATTGGGGGATGAAATGCTCAAGTGTGAAGCACATAATGAATGACGACCATCATATGTTTCTATGCAATATTCAAGTGCGACATCTATTCACAAAATCCATTGAGATCAGACGCGCCTTTGCTGGGAGCATATTAGACAAAATCGAGCAGGAAGAAATTGACCTTCAATTCATCTTTTTTTTCGGATGAAGCACATTTCTATCTGGAATGTTACATCAATAAACCTGCCTGGAGCATTCGGGGCACAGGAAATCCACATTATTGTGCCAAAGTCTCTTCACTCGCAATGCTTCACTGTCTGGTAGTGCTATTTCGGCTCTTATTGTGTATGGATCTTATTTGATTCACGAAATAGTCAACTCCCAGCGTTAAGTGACACTATTTGTAGACACTTCGAAAATGTTTTCAGTTAAATAAGCCCAGGTGTTCATAAAATTGCACTTGATATTATCTTTCTCAATCCTGCCATGTGTACATATAATCAGGTAGGTAATTTTTTGACAATCCATTACATGCTATGAATATATTGTTACGAACCACCCCTACTGTAAACAAAGAAAAAATGTTCTTTTTCTTTGAAATTTAATTTTCTATCTGATGTGTCATTAAATCAGTTCCATATGTCGAAAAATGTAATTCTGCCATACTAATTTACTTACAGAGAAATAACACGAACTGAATGAGATAGTACATAATTATTAGAATTTATTGTGAACAATATTTCAACACTAATAATGCTAGAATTTCAGACACAGTTCTCATGGTTTCACTCATGAAGAGAAATTACTCATTGGAATCTCTTCAGTAGTAACAGTAAAATTGCTCCTATCATTTTCAGAGGCACTTTCTCCATTTGGACTTCCTCTCATCTGAATAAGAATCACCAAATAGGTTGTAAGGGCCGCAGCCATCTGCAAAAGAGAATCTACTTTATTTACTTGTTTCAAGAATAGGAAGTACTGTTAAGAAGTAGGAGGGTCTAGTGTGATATGTTTGTCTGGATCGCTTTTTGGTCTGTTTCTTTTATATCTAATGAGTGCTCGAGACTACCCAGCAGATTTCAACGAAATTCTCAATACTTTGAGATGGGAACAAACATATTTTAAATATTTCTTGATGTTTGCGTTTGCGTCAGTAGATCAGGGAAAAAGTCCTAAAACAACGACGATTAAAACAATGATCTTTTAGCCAACAAACATTTAACACAGATATACTTCAATAGTTCTAGATATATTGAGTCACACTCTCAAACCTCTACGATTAGAAGTTACTCTAAAAGGTCTATTTTATTACGTTCAATCTAAGCCTTAGGTATGTCCAGGAATGTTCAGGATAGGTTAGGCTGAGTTTGAGAACATAATTAAGTACAGTTCGAGTAACGAGATAAATAATGGATCATATTGTTATCATAAGCTTTAGATTTATCCTTAGACGAATTACAGTACCCTGTCGAACTTCAACTGATCTAACGTAAGTGCATAGAGCCTAGAAATATGATTCAGCCATGGTTTAGATATATACATTCCTTAAGAATAACATAACATGCATATGAACGTATTTAATCTCAAAGTTTACAGTGAATTAACAATTCAGAAATAGATATCAATTCTGTTTCATCTATTTATAATGAGTCGCTGTCATTATAAATAGACCGCTCAGGCGGTAGCGCGTCTGACTACGAATCGGGAGGCCCGGGTCCAAATCCCAGCCAGAAGACTGAAGACTTTTCTAGTGGTTTTCACATGCTTAGCGATCTGTTGTGCACTTAACCTCCTATAAAATTGAGTACTAGAGTGTTTTTAGTTCTCCTGGGCACCTTGAGAAGATAAACGCGTCGAGCGTTGGACTGACCGCATAACCTCACTTCGTACCGTAATTCGAGAATATGTGGAGCCTACCTACACATCCCCATGCATCGTTGACGGTGCGTGCGTATGGCACAGGGATTAGCTTTATCTTTTTATATGTTTATATAAAAATGCACACAAACAAACCTACATATCCATAATCGTGCCATTGTCTAGTTGCATATATCTTGCATACAAGCACTGACTATTCATCAAGGATTCATAACTTTGAAATTAGGACCATTCTCTTAACACACCAGTGCACTCATTGAAAGTTCTTGAGATATCTTTAACCTGAATACTTCTCTAAATAATCATTCTAAAATTTTTACCTTCTAATTAAATAATCCTTACAATATTCTTGACTGCAACATCGCCTCTAAATCATAATTCTTGAGGCAGATTCTGTGTCAATTATTTGTAAGCTAAATGTATCTTTACAGATCGCTGAAAAAATGCACGAAACAATTTGTTTCAATTTATTTCGCACATTATAATAACAGGACAAGATCTTTATATCTTGGCAGGAGCTCAATATTTGGTTCGAACATGGAAATACATACAACCGAAGCGCGCTAAGTACAAGTGCAGTGAGTCCATCGAATTGTTTAATATAACTGTGGAAACATAATTGTTTTAACATAACTCTATTTTGTCATCTCCACCACCGATAGGATATAACGAGACTATTGCCTGATAATTTTTAAAAGTAAGATAACCTTCCTACCTTGTACTCGTTTTCGTAATGTATGTTTTAAAACCTTATATGGGATATTTATTATGTAAGTCGTAGCTGAATTTTTCCTCTTCGTAATTATAACCAGGCTCAATTAACGATATTTGAAATGTAATTAATTATTCCAGCTTGCGTTGTTGCTTCTATAAGCTCTAATACTTAAAATTTGCGTTCAAATGGTGAACAAAGCACTAGTAAATAAGGATATCAAAGAAGTCGAACTTACTGAATGAAGGAATGATAGATCCAATGCGAAGAAACCACAAACTGAAAATCTTGGATCACTTTGAAGAAGTTGCATGGAAAAGCATTTTATCTAGTTAACGAAAACAAGAAACAATAATTTATGTTGTTTGTACACTAACGTTCATTAGCATCAATCATTAGCATCAATCAATCAAATATATTTAGTGTGGTTAAACAAAGTAATTCGCAGTTCATAAGGAGCTCTCAAACCATTTGTACTTTGTTATTGATTTTCTGATAAATGTTAAAAGTTAATTAAACGTATCTTTTGAAAAAGAATTTAAAACCTAGTGGTGTCTACTTGTTCACGCATTAAACTCTTATCTTCCACTGAATTTGGAAGATGTGAAGCTCTTTGAAAACGAAACGTTAACGGAAGAGAAAGAAAACCTACAAGGAGGAAAATAAAATCTGACTACTTTTTTCTTTAAGATTAATACATCAAACATTGTGGGCTTGAATGTGTTCTTATACTATTTTTATCTAGTAAATAAATATACAGCACAAAAGAGTATTTTAAATTGTCCTGTTCTAAGAAACTTTCAAATGTTTGTTTCTAAACTTCATTTTTAGTGCTAACTATATATATTTGATACATTTTAATTAGACAATTGTTACACTGTTTAGGGAATGTAAACAATTTTACATAGGTGAATTAAAGCTTATCATAAACTAACTGAAGTACTTGCGGTATCAGGTGAAGAAATTTGCAAATCTCTACTTAGATTTATTATTCCTTATTTAAAACACTTGAGTATCGTTATAATTTTCGGTTTAATTTAAAATGATAAATAATTATCTCATATCAGACTGCAAGATGTTACATGTTTGACCAATACCTATTTTTTAATGTTGCAAAAATGTCTTGTACTGTAGCGGACTTTTTAATTCCAATTCCAAGGAAATACGAAAAATAATAGGAATTATCCAAAATTCGAATTAGCAAAAATATGAATTATGAAATAAAATTAACATTACAAAATTACTTAACAGTGTATAAACAAAAATCATTAATACAAGTGTACCTTACGTTAAAAACTACTGTATTTTGTGCATAGTCGTGAAGTGTAAGCGAAATGCAATTTCTCTCATAATAATTAAGCTACCAGTAAGAAAAAAGCATATAAATAAGATCACGTGATAACGCACAAAATCACATACACGTGGAACAACATTAGCTACCTGTTCTCACGTAAAGAGGAAAGTAATTCTTGTTTGCCTTTTCTTAAACGCTTAACAAAACCTTAATTTCGTTTATTTTAAGAACGTCAATGCAGTTAAAAAGACAAATGTTTTGTCCTTACAAATTACTGGCTAGCGGAGGAAGGGATTTAAAGACGTACATCTGCCTGCCAAAGGGGTGGATAATCCCCGGTTATTGAGCAAAGGGTGAAGGTTACATACGAGACAGCAAATAAACATTTTATTTTTTCTAGGCGTGTTTCGGGATACATGTAAACCAGTTGAAACTGCATATCCAGAAATCCAATTTCAAATTATGACACAAAGAGTCCAACTACATTATGTAATAAGAATATGTCTTAATTAACAATTAACAGTATTCAAAGTACAAAAATGAAGTATACGACTTTTAATTGCATTTTTTTGTTTGACAAGCAAATCCAGTGCTCGTACATTAAATAAAATTAGAGTCTGTTTGTCGTGTCCAAAGGAAACCTTCTTCAATTATCGCAAATCGGAAGATTTCCTTGTTTGCATCTTCATTTATTAATAATATTTTCTGTTCTTCCATGTTAAATGTGCAGCTAACTTCTTTTTATACATACAGATAAAGGAAATACATTTTTATGAATGTTGGAATAATCTCCTTGCACCGAACATTTCAGTTTTCAGTACGCACCGAACGTTTCTGTTTTCAGTACATGTTGTACTCATTATACTCGGGTATAGATGAGCAGTCAGGCTTGAGATAATGACTTTTTTAGTTGCCAATTGTCAAAACTTACTGTTTGTTCTCCGCTGCGAGTTGGCAACAATGCTTCAATCAGCTGTTTTCTTTCATTTGTTTTACTGCACTTTCCAATATTTACTTTGTTATAATTTGCCCTAGGGTATGGACGTGCGATTGATGCTGAATACTTACATATATAGTTTCTGGTGATTTTATACACATCCTTTACATGTCTAGCTGTTTTCGGAATACTACACACCCAGGTAAGTATATTTGAATATGTGTTGAATGGTGTATATTGGATATTGTCAATATAATTTATTGTATTACATACGCGACTTTGATACAATTGAAACTACTACAAACTGTTGCGCATGTTAAATTGTTATGATCATTGTTATAAACCAAATTTTGGTCTACAGGATATATTGCTTACGGGTTGTGGCTTTAAGTATGACATTTGCTATATGCTCAGGATGTATTTTAGATATTACACTGAAAGTTAATGCCGATCATAATAGTTAAGTATGTTACTCACTTCTACTTGTTTATCATACCACAATTTTAACTAATTTCAGCAGAAATTGCGCAGTCAGTTGTCGCTACAAGGTTAGCTTTTGAAAAATATGATCCTGGCACCATGGATATTTCCATATATTTAGAGCAGTACGAGACTTATTGTGAAATGTAGTCCGTACATGCACAGAAACAAGTTTGTTCTTTTCTTTCTTTGATAGGACACTGATCTGTATACTTTGCACCGGGTCAAGTGAAAAGCAGAAATTTGAGTCTATCGTTAATATGTTGAAAGATCATTACTTATCAAGAACGAATATAATATTAGATCGCTTCAAATTTCATTCGTTAAAGCAAGCTCCTTTGCAATACGCTAAAGATTTCGTAATGATCCGTTGAAAACAGGCAAGTTAATGCTGTTTCTGTAATGCACCTGACGATATGATACGTGACCAGATCGTTATTGGGGTACATGACGAAAATACAAGGAAACGTCTTTTAACTAACGCAAAATTAACGTTGCAAAAAGCCATTGATACTGTAACTAGACAAGAACAAGTAGAACGTGATTCTAAGTGTTTGAAGCCAGTTAAATATGATGTACCGGATCCGTTGAATATTAAGGATGCTTGTAGGAATAATAATGCTACTGCATATCATGAGCTTAAGAATACTCAGGTTCCGTCTAAGTCTTGTTACCGTTGTGGGAAACCGCTCTCTGCTCAACATAAATGCCCAGCAATTAACTCTACAAATTTTGTTTGAGACGTGGGCACTGGATCTCCGTGTGTTTATCAAAACAACGCCAAATGCAAGAGAATGTAAAACAAAACAGTTTATCATCCAATCTACAATCTTCAAATTCGCCAGAATTAACTACAGTTTTTGTAGATGGCTGTTTAATGGTACAGAATATTGATATGTTTTCTGAGCAAGTCGATATTACATTCGATGTGCAAATTGAGGATGAAAAGTTTGTAGGGGTAGTCAATACAAGTATTTCTTTTCATCTAATTTCACTATCGGATTCAATAAACACTAATCAATTATTTCATTTTAAATCTAACCGTAGATAACTCAGATTGCTAATTGGTTCTGCTATTTAGATTATTGGTACCATTGAATTAAAAGTCCAGTTCGCTAAGTCTAGTAATATCTTTCTATTTCAAGTGGTAGCGTGCGAAGTAAGTCACATTATACTTGGCAGAGCAGGATTGAAAATAGCTTATCCTATGTTCAATTCAATATTTACAAAACAAGTTACAGATAAAGCAACCGAAACTAATAGTGTTGGTAAAATACAATCTACAGTTGATGATGAAAAAAATAATTACTACGGAGTTGCAAAATACAGATTCAACAAATGCTGGAAATTTATAGAAATTCATTCCCAATGCGTGTTAGGTTTGGTTCCTTGCAATCATGATAAATATAAAACAATGATTGAAAAGCAAAGTAAATTTACTACGTTAGTAAAGAAGGCTGTTTGGACTATAGATACGATGTCTAAACAGATCGTTCATTTGCAGACTGAAAATAATACATTTAAAACTAATTCTTGGCACGGATGAAATGGATCACGGTATTGTTATTGATGTTCCGGCAGCGAATCAGTTCAAGTGACAGAACAGTCACAAGTTTCATCAAGTGTTATTTTCACTTGAGAAAATACCAAAGTTCTTCTGTTACGCAAAATGCTAAAGGTGATTCTATGCAAACAGCAGTGGTTGATCCAGTTCAACCAATTACAACTTCTGATATTGAGGATCCAAGATCTCGAACAAATAAACACAGAGAAAACTAGTTGCATGATCCATAAGTAAAATCAAAAGAATCTTTGTTATCTGATTCGGAATTACGTACTTGGATTAGTTCAAAAGGGTTTGCTCACAAGTTATCATCACCAGATTTTACCAAGCAAAAAAATAATATTCAATCTTTCATTTCTAAAGGAAAGCTCTACGAGGCAATTAATTTGTTGAAGCTGATGTTATTGGTGTTTTAACATTCTCTGGAATGTTCAACAAATACGTCAATTTTTTGCATGTTATTATGGAATACATAGGTATTCCCAGATAGTGGAAATAGGTATTCCCAGATCAACTATACACAGACTGTTGTCGAACAGTCATTACCAGCCGCACCACATAACATTAAGGATAATGTAAAGCAACGATCTCCAACAAATGATGGCAGCACTACCTGTGTATATGTCTAATGTATTTTTATCGTTGCACGAAATTTCATTGCTGTTCCTACAAATTTATGTCTAGCGAGTCCAACTTTCAGCAAGAAATTTCATAACCAATGCAACAGTTCGACAAATGCCTATTTTTAATTTTCCTTTTTGTTCATTGTTGGAAGAGCTTCATTGTTATAGGTTTTGATATTCACAACAACAATCAAGTAATTTCATTAATAAAGAAAAACCATAATTAAAAATCGGCATTGATCGAAGTCTTGAACTGTTTATGAACTCTTTTCCCTGAAAGTTAGAAATGTCTAGGCTTAAATTTGTAGGAGTAGCATTACTATTTCGTTTAACGATAAAAATGCATTAGTCATATACGGAGGTAGTGCTGCCATCTTTTGTTGTAGATAGTTGTTTTACGATAACTTTAAATGCTGAAGAAAACTTCCAACTACAGTTTTTTTTAAATATCCAATGGCTTTATAATGTTACTTATTTTACAATTGAAAGTATATATTTTCTTTTTTGCACTTTCTTATTCTAACTTACTCTTTCCCAAGTGATTTATTTAATTTAAAAGTCAGGGATATGATTCTTTTCTGGAATGCAGAGAACATGTACAAACTGTTCATCATCCTGCTTGCACTGATTCTTAAAATTTCACGGAACAGGTGTTAGCAATTCTATTACTTTTAAAACATGTGTTAGTCAGTTGTAAACATCCGATACGTTGCGTTTTTAGTTTCGTTATCAAGTAAAATGTTAGTGTTCACCGAGAAGTGATTGAACAGTAAATCAGTACAAAGTAAGACGAAAGAGATACTTTTTAGTATTGTGATATTTAACATTAACTTGTAAGCGGGTTTTGTACTAATGTTATAAAATTGAAAACATCTTTAAAGACAATGTATGTAAATTTGCAGCAACTTAACCGAGACGCTGTTTTCAAGAAGTAAAAGTAGAAAATGGAAATCTGAAAGCGTGGCACGAACACAGAACGCTGAATTAGAAGTCCATCGTGCTAGGCGAAGTTGTTACTCATAAGCAAATAAAACATAAAACAGTATGGTGCTTAAAAATGTGTTGTTCAGAGTAAATTATGCTCATATTTCAATCGCACTTTACGATTCGTGGTCCGTAAATCTGTATAAAGTAAGACGAAAGAGCTAGTTATATTTTAATATCTACTAACGTATTGTACTGATATCATCGCGTACAGAATTCTGCGCATTACCTAGTTAAAAGCGTATAGTAGTATTCTGGAACTGCTTAAAAATGCAAAGTTTTCTAAATGTGCACAAATTTTACTAAAAAACTTGTATATAAACTACAATAATAGTAAAAGTGATTAGTACAAGAAAATCTAGAAATAAACATTATTGAATATTTTAATCTTCGATAAAATTCTTAGTTAAGAGTTGGTCCATCTTATAAAATCCAAACTTCTCGAAATATAGGATTTCTTGCCAAAGTGACTAAATCTTCACAAGAGTTCTACAATTCTAATCAAAAGTAACTAAACCTTGACAAAATCCTAATTATCTTGTACACCTCACTAG
>JAGDQP010070234.1:0-10782 GCA_022664845.1 Lepisma saccharinum
GCTGTTAAGTCCTGATAGATGTTTCCTTGTTTTCAGTTTGCGAAATCAGATCGTGTCTTGCAGTGAGATTCAATACGTTATTCCTTCTATTTCTTTCATCGATGAATCGAACAATAAAACTGCAACTTAAGGGCTTTGAATCACATCAACAGAGAAGAACACAACATCCAACAGAAATATTGGTGAAAAATTGTAAATTATAAGATCCTTGCATATATTGATTGGCTTTATTATGACGACGAGGTTACAGTATCTCCGGGCTTTATCATACATTCGTGGATTCTTTTCCATACACAATTAGAAGAAAGCTTTCGGCAGAATGTTACTCTGATGATTATGGTCTAAAATACATGAAAGACGGAAAAGTCAGCACAGCTCAACTTGCACTGTAAATAGGAAGGATAAGTTCTTTCCATTTCCTTCAGATGGAGATTGAACATAGCGTTGAAAAATATATAAATAAGGCAATAAGCAGTAGTTCCCCCCTGAAAGAAGCCGCTCTGATCTATCATCCTCCAAATATATCGTGCGCCAATAAAATGGCTACCTCGTATTACTGCCGACACGGTGCTGTTTTGGTGTTTGTTTTCTTTTGTTCTTAACTTCCTTAGGATGCATTAACAAAGTATTAATTTCGTTCTTAACTTTATTATTCTTTCAGATCTGCCATAACAATATTTCCTCAAAGAACAGATGGGAAACACGATTTTAGGATTTGGAATGCACAATTGATCAGTTTTGCTGGTTACAGGCAGCCAGATGGCAGCATCATAGGAGATCCTTTGAACGTTGAATTTACAGAGGTAAGTTGTCTGTTGTATTATCGTTCTAAAAGCTTGCAAGTACACGTTACTGATGGAATATGATAGCAAATGAACTTGAAATTCTATGTGTATTTTAATGATAAAATAGTCCTTTCTAATATTCTATCTTGACTCGAGGGATAATTTTCTTCTTCGGAACATGTTGTTATACAAATTTTAAATCTTAATCTGATAAATCTGTGTACCGAGCGCCCGTATTTCAGTTGATAAAACATTCGTTTTGCTTTCGGGACGTAGTGGGTACCATAGAAGTATCCGATCATCCCGATTGAGGTTTTTCCATGGGGGGTTTCCTCTGTCACACCAGGTAAGTGCCGGGATGATACCTTCAGCTAGGTTCTGGTCCACTCCTTCCGGCATTACTTTTCCTATTCTAATCCGGTCTGAGCCGTAGATATTTAAAGGACATAGACAATTTCAAATCAATTCAAGGAGACTGTGTAAGTAGTTTCTCTATTAAACGTTTCTAAGGAACATAAATAGGAACTTATACAAAATTGTTTCTAAGGAACTTAGGAACTTATACAAAAATGTAAGTATCACTGAATAATATAACATGAGCTTCACTGAACCAATCTAAACGTCAAAACCAAACTTACTTTTCAAATCAGTATTAAACATTCTAACCTAGTTGGTAAAATATTTATTTATGTTCTTATACGGTCCCGCTACATCTTGTCCCAGTTTGCCACTTACTTGTTAGGGTAAAATATGGTTAGTGTGAAACACTACAGAAGGACTGTAGTGCTTCTAGGTTCAAAGTATCGACAAGTAGTGTACTACGTTCACCTCTTACTCTTTATATACTAAGAAGTGTGAACTAATGAATACATATATTTAAACAAAAATTACCATTTTTCTCCATGTCTTATCTTGCCCCACTTTACCCTCTTAGTTTTACACTAGTGTCACAAGTTTATTTCACCTTTCTGTGCGCGTGAAATTATAAAAAGAATTAGTTATCCATAGTTGACATACGTCATGTATTGCCGAAATTGTCCCGAATTTGAGTGATGTAAAGAAATTTCTGTCCAACTGAATAAACTACCCGGATTTTGAAAAAAAAATCCATTCCATGTCGATGGACTAAGTACTCATATCCTATTTTTAAAACAATATATAAACTAACGGAAGAAAAAGAATCTTGAAAGAATTTCAAGAAAAAGAATTATTATTTTACGAAAGCCGGGCCTCGTAATATCTGTTAAATAAAGTATTCCACAATGTCCGTGTGTGTGATTTAGATTAAAAAATTAAAAAACCTCTGTTATGACGTTACACTTTACGAATTTTCTAATTTATTATGTAAGTAAAGTCATTTCAAAACTTAAATAGTTCATTTGGTGTCTGCCAACGATTATTAACTGGGATATGTTTCAAAATTGAAATATTTTTCTTGATTTTTCTCTGCATTTTTGAAAGTCTAAAATATTGGAGGGGAGTGCGAGAGTCCTGAGGCCTCCTAAGAGAACTATATATTTTGTATAGAAATATAATTCACGTCGATTGCTTTGATTAAAGATACGATTAATATAATAATATTATGATATATTATTATAGTTGGAAGATATTTGCTATAAATGGTAATTCTTATTTTGTACGAGATAGAAGTGTTAGGTTTGGTTCCGAGCTGAAACTTCCGATCACCCAAAGTTGTCTGGAACCGAGTACTAATCAAATTCTGCTAATATAATCTATACATCAACGGTAATACACTAAAGCCCAATAAGCATTCGAGTTATGTACTTGATTCAGGAAGTTACGTTTATTATGGCAATAGCTATTGAAGTAAACTACATCATCACATCTGATATCATCATATCAAGTTTCTATCATAGCAACCATATCAATAATCGACACATTCTAGGCCCATCAAACCATATATCACATATTTTAGGGAATATCTATAAAGAAACCTACGTAAACAAATATACACAATCATACTTAATATAATTGTATTCCTTCCTGTAGTATATTCTTACTGCTACATCATGCAACAACCACAATTCTAACATCGAATTAACTGTTTCAGTCATTCCATTACTTCATTCGAATCTCAAGTCTTTTCTTGTTTTCTTTTACTAACTCATATTATAATTTATCTTTCCGGAATGTTACCTATCCTAATTCCTTAAATAATTGGACATAACATGCTTCAATTTATATCCCTAATAATTACCATAACATTATTGATTAAAGTTTATGGTATCCATTTATCGATTATGGTAAGCCTTTGATATTGTGGAAGAAAATGATGGAATCATGTAATTACAAATCTGTGTACATGTTTTGTAGAGTTCGTAATAAAATGTATTGAATTACCGTACTCAATATATTTTTACACTCTCCGGTAAATTAATTTATAATTTGTTATTATCTTTATATGGTTGTTGAAAAATATGTCACCGTAGTTTGTTTCAGTATGATGGTTGTATTTTATAACTTTGCATTGTAAATTTTCCCATGCATGGTTGTAATAACAACAGGCTACAAAGGATATTTGTTGTCAAGTTACATTGTAGGAAGTATATGTAAATTAAAATAGGAAGTATATGATGTAAATTTAAATAAGAAGTATATGCAAGTTTAAATAGAAAGTATATGACGTAAATTGAAATAGGAAGTACATGACGTAAATTTAAATAGCAAGTAAGTATTTATATTATGTAAATTTAAATAGGACGTATATTTAAATTTAAATAGGAAGTACATGACGTAAATTTAAATAGGAAGTATATGTAAATTTCGATAGAAAGTATATGTAAATTAATAGTATGTTTTTCCGACAAAATGACAGGGAAAAAGATTTTCTTCGCGTGAATTTTCTACCTTTGTCGTTATTTCTTATTTATTTTTTAGGAATCTTAGGAACAAAACTTTAAAAAAATTATTATTTTTTGAAATATATAAGTAAACACACTTTTCTTCTTCTACCAAGTATTGACAATAAGAAACTGTGCAGTAATTTTTACAGTAAAAGGACTTTAGTTTTTCAACAGTTTTATGGAACCTTTAATATGTTGGTTGCTAATATAAAGAAACATATTCTGTATGCTAGTGACTTTTATACATTTAAAACTTCTTTTATTAACAATGTTTCTTATAAAATAACATGCAATAGACGTAATAGGCTTTGCTTTGTCAGGCCTTTCTAACCCCCATTCTTGCATCTTGGCCTTATCATTATTAACACGTCTTCATATCGTTCTTACCCTCACTCAGCGTCACCCTTCCGTTACAACTGGGATCTCACCTTAATCCCGTCTCACACAGTGAGGGTATTTGAGTATAAGATGAATTGTCATGAGACTCACTCTTATTGTATGAGGTTTAACATCCATGATGAGCCTATATCTACTCTTAAGAAAACATTCTGTCCGAAGAAGTTCCCAAGAAGTTTTTAAATTTCTTTGTTTGTCCATGTCTTTTGCAGGTGTGTATGAAACTTGGTTGGGAAGGTAAAGGTGGACGTTGGGATATTTTGCCGCTTGTGCTGTCTGCAAATGGACATGATCCAGAATACTTCGACATCCCTCCTGATCTCGTTCTTCAAGTTCCTCTATCTCATCCTACGTAAGTTTTTGTCTTACATCAATTTTCTTAAGCATTAGTAGATTTTATTTTGTATTCTAGATTGTAGCGTTCCAAATAAACTAACCTTAGATGCTATTCGATTTCACCATCTTCATGACCTTTCATAAGAATTTATAACTATAGTTACTATACTCCTGCGTTAAATGTGCTCATCGGAGACCAATAATGAGCGGGTTTCCTTGTCTTATCATCAAGCACAAAATACGAAAACACCTACATCGTATTGAAATCAATGAAATGTGTGTCACGAATTCGAATATATGTTGCACCTAATCCATATAATTTGGCGGTTCAGCCACATAACTGATTCCTAACTACACTCATAAAACAGACAACCAGACTGCTGGAATGTTTACTCAAAACGCCGTACAATATAATAAACTTAAAATGAGAATGTAGTATGCTGGTCCGAATACATCACAGTGTCCGAATGTATCCTAGATTACTGTTACTAGAGAAAATTCTTACTATGTTTTAAATGGTTTGATCACTGACTTTGGAATTTTGGATACGCATCGGAGAGACAGCGTGCGTTATAGAACAACTTACTCGAACACGTTTTCTAAGTTTATCCGTAGCTTCTCTATACGAATACGGGGATGTGTCTTCAGCAAATGTCCTGGCCTCTGTTAGACTACGTCTCGAACGTTGCTTTGTATCGCTATCCCCAGAAGGGTTCCTTGAAGGAATTTAGCCTTATACCTTAAAAGGATCCTTGATGTTATTTCTAAAATTCAAAATTCAGTCCATTATGTAAGTAAAAAGAACTAACTTGTTTCAAGTGGAGCAGTCAAACGGTCGAACTGATAGGTTTCCGTTTTCCTTTGCGAGCACATGGCAGCACCTGTAATATCTTTCTTCAAACATACCCTGCAAATAGAATGCGGCTGTCAATTGGCTGCACTGGCATTGTACGCCTTACAGAAATTGTCCGCCACGAAGGGACCAAGGGATTCCCCGCAAGTCATTACGTGAGCCGGAGCGTGGACTTTCAACTTTAATCTATAGATCAATATGAAGTGTAGTAGCAATGTATTGCACAGCTTCGATATTAGTGACACTTGTGTGTATTTTGTATATTGATACTAGAACACTTCAGACGGTCTCAAGACAATCGGAACGTTTAAGATGCAAGGAAGCACCTTTTTCGTTTCGGAAAATAATAAATGTTTTGGCAGGAAGTGGAAATGTCAGATAATACTGTCATGTAATTGTAATTGATAGAACCAAAAGTTAAATGGGTTGAGAGAAAATATAAAAGACGCAACCGCTTGTTGGGATGGGCGTAAGCCATAGTATTGTTACCGTCAAAATAATTAATTTTAATTGCCAACATAGTTAATTGTCTTTACGATAGAGTTTCGTAATCAGTCTTTTCTCCTGCTTGGAATTACTATTTTGTTTAGAAAAAATAAAAACAGAATTTTCAGAGTTCCCTTATACAGTACTTTTATGCTACTGACATTTTGGCAGCCAATATAATGAAGTATTACACTATGCATAGCACACTATTGTGTTAAATGTTAACAACAACCAACCATACGTTTATCATATGTTGTTTTGTGAAACAAAAAAGTTCTTGATTACAACACATTTTATGAATTATTTCAATAAATGCCACATAGAAAATATTCCCCCTGACATAAAAATGAAATCAAATTCGACTTTTGTTTTCAAGCTTTCTTGACTATCTCACGTGACCTTATTCCAGACAAGATGGCCGAATGCGTGAGATTGTAGCAACAGTTCTCTTTGAAACTATAGATAATATACGAAGTTTCACTTCTAGTTTTACGTACGCTCACGTAACGGTCTTGTCAGAAATAGGGCCTCTGGTTACCCTACTTCCGTTTGCACTCATTAGTCGTTCAGTGCAGGTGAGAAAACAAAAGTTTTCTCTAGTGTAATTTGAAACAGTAGATGTTACTTCGGCAAACAAAACATATCGCACGTTCTCAAGAAAAGTGACACAATTTATTTTTTTTGTAGGATTTGCTAAAAAGCATTAGAAAACCATTCTCATTTGACAAAAAAGTTACAGGTCTATCAATATTGGTGTCCGCTGGATAACAGAAGTGCCACTTTTTCATTTGAGGAATTTTAAATATAACTTCTGATTTAAAAAGGCCACTTTTTTCCTTCCTTCTGCAAAATTATACTTTTATTCAGTTTTGTCTTTTCTCAAGAAAGTGCGATCGCTATCTCATGAAAGTATTTTCAGTATACAGTGTTGCTAAGTTCTAGTTCTAAAAATAGAATAAATTTACTCTAAAAAGTATCAGGAAATTACAAATGAGAAATCAAAAATGTATTCTCTTTCAATATTCAAGGATGTGTTAACTATTAATAATTATAATATCTAATATTCGTTTTGACTTAAACATATTAACTGGTTCCTGTCTTTACGCATTCGGAAGAGCTACTGACAATTTAGTTTATCCCTCAGCAAACATAGTTGACAAAATATTGATGATATCTATACCGGAGCAAGCCAGCAGAAAAGAAGCTCTTAATTAGAAGCATTAAATTACCTACTCAGTTTTCTCTTACGATGAGTATAAATTAAAAAATAGCAGTTCTTTTTCATTCAATTTTAACGCCTACATTGAATACCGTTATTTAACTATTATGACTCATTACCAAAATATCGTCATGTTACACCAACCCCATGAAACATATTCGTGGATAATTTTTAACTCTTCTTTTTAATTTAGTAAATGTTATGTTCTGCTTCTTTAGGTTTTCGTGGTTTGAAGATCTAGGCCTAAGGTGGTACTCCCTTCCGGCTGTTTCTAGTATGCTTTTTGATTGTGGTGGCCTTGAATTCACTGCTGCTCCCTTCAACGGCTGGTATATGAGCACCGAAATTGGATGCAGAAATCTTTGTGATACTCAAAGATATAATATGCTTGAGGTAAGTTCGTATTATTTTTATTAATCTGTGGTAGAATGTATAGAATGTATGCCTTTTTTTTTCCTTTCGGAACCGGAGGGCTTGTTTGTTTTGTTATATTGAATGTATTTCAAACTTGGGACCCCTGAACTTCTAGGCAACCCAATTCTCCTAGTATCAAGGTGGGTTGCCTGTCTAGCAGGCGTTATACTCATGTTGGTGGTTACTCACACTTTTGCCTATTATTTTGTTTTATTTTCAGAGTTTACATTTTTTTCTCTAAAACTATTATTATGTTCATGTCTGAACTGATAATTGGCCATTATTTATAAAAAAAATATAAAAAGTTGAGATGAATTCCATTTTATAGAGTTTTCTATGGGTTTTCATTTCATATGCAAACTGACAACCTTTAAAACGTGTTCAATCACAAATTGTTAATTTGTAAAATTTAAATTTACAAAAAACAGTTTATTTTTTTTTAAAATAACACTTCTTTTGTGTATTAGATTTACTCACAGCAAGTTTGAAACAGAGTGACCGTAATTCAGTTCGAGAATAAATATATAATTTGTGCAAGTTATCTAGTATTGAGAAATGGCTACGATATACATAATTAAGGTACACGAAAATACTGAAGTTGGCAACTCTGATGAAACTAAACTGCGAACTCTGAAGTACTGGAAGAAAATATGGAGCTTTCGTAGTGAAACATGTGATGATGATGATAAGTGTATCTGCCTGGAGTTATCATTCCTTCACAAATAAACATTTTAATGGTTCCTTCTATGAGATTGAGATAATTTTGATACCATAAGAAGAAGAGACTCTTATTAAATCAGTTCTGAATCTCTTTGGTTTCTTCTACGGATTGAATCGGGGACCCTTTTGTTACAGAGCTATAAATATAGCTACTCATTTTGTAGGGATACTGAATATACATGGTGCTATAACATTTTACATTTCAATACTTTTAGTTGTTATGGTTATTTTCTGAACAGACATAAACTATTTTATAATTTATACTTAGGGAAGTTCCGAGGACAATGGTCGTAAATGCGTCTAGTGAAATCTTAGCGTGAATTTTTTAACTTGAGAAAACTAATACAATGAAAAGGACCTTGCTCTTTTAGAGTAACGAACTTTAAAACGGACAAGTAAACAGAGATCGTTGAATTCAACTTTGAGATAAGTTTTTCTCTACCAGCTCAGCTTGAGATCAGGGATTCCACCAGGATTTTTAGTTTGGGGGGGGATTTGAATTCAAAATTGGAAGGATGTAAGCGGAGTTTTTCACGGTTTGTATCGAATTTTTACCGTAAAATATTCAAGTTAGGAAGTGCGCTTGAGAATTTAAGGGCTGATACCATCCACAGGAGGGGGAGCGGGTGCCTGGCAGAATCACTGGTTGAGACGCTAGTTTGAATTATTAAATGGAGGAAGCCAACGAAACGAAAATGACTTACCACTTTCCACATCATCACATTAAAAATAGCAGAATACGTTAAGGGGACTCTACCTAAATGTGAGGTCTACTGCTGATTTAATTGAGGGACTCTGGGATTTTGCTACGATTGGTGGGAGGGGTGCGAAGCAAAAACTGGGAGAACGTAAGTAGACCTTGCTGGGTTTGTATAGACTTTTAACAGTAAATTCGGTAAAGTTGTGAGGGATGCTTTAGAGTTTTGAAGGTCACACCCCTACTAATAGGGGAAGGGATGTGGATATGGCAGAATCCATATATTAACGTATGTGTACTTCAGACGTACTGATGAACAAGACGAAGTTGAAAGAGGGCCATATGTTTTTTCTGGAGGCTGCAAAAATGAATCTAGTATTATTTAAATACTTAAACATTTAACTCTACGTATTTTACGTTCTAATTATGCATAATCTGAGGTACTGGAAACGTGTTCAATTCTCAAAAAGGTCAGTGGAACTAAATTCATGTACAGTTATATTACTTAACAAGGCTCGTTTTTAGTACGAAATTTTCCAGATCGTAGTACCTTTCTCTGCACACATATACACCTACTAAGTATTCAGACAACTAACGATCTAATACTGGAATTGTATCATGTGGATGATCTTTTCATCCACGACAAGAATGTCTTGTTAAATACACAATAATTTCGCTGCTTTCATTTACTATAGATTTGTAAGAGATGAAAGCGATGGAAAATTGATACATCAAAGACAGAGATGCGTCATCAAAGACTATGAAGAAACGAACACCATCTGTGAACATAAAGTATAATCCTGCTGTGGAACAATCAGGGAAGAAAAATTGCTCGACAATGTTGTTGTATTTGGCTGAAGCGTTCTGTATTCAAATTTATGATGACTTTCATAAAATAATATTACCATACGTGTTGCAGTTTGCAATTGAACAAGGTTTCGAATGAAAGCACTCATTCAAGATTGTGACATTAAAAATCAAGATGAGACAATGGACAATTTCTACTAAATGTCCTAATATATTTTCCTTTTTTCTGCTAATCGTCGGAACTCTATCAGTTGTGGGGCTTAAAAGCAAAAGCTGTAATCTACACTCCAGTAAATTTTACAGGAGAGCCAAAAGAGAATTTAAGGTGGTAAATATAGCGTATGAGTGATTTTTTTGTCCTGTTGTTTCTAGGCATAAAACTAGTATATTCACAAAGAATTAGGGCTTTACCTTCAATTTTTAAATACTTACAGGATGTTTTTGTTTGGAGATTGCTGGTTTTGTTTTTAAGATTTGGAGTTTGCTGTTTTTGCTACTAAGAACTTGTTAATATTTGAGAGCCTCCTAACAATATCTAACTTTCAAACACTTTTCATACACTATTAAAGGCTTGGTGGTATGTTAGTGTTTCCATAAAAAACAAAACTAAACCATTAGGGAAATAATAAGCGAGGCATAGTTGAAAAAGTAACTTATTTTTAATGTCTTATAACATATTTTATCTTTATGTAAAACGATTACACATAGCTTTGTGAAGTTAGTTAACTTTAAGCCAAACATTATCAACATAAAAAATATTTATTGTAATTGTCAGCTTCGTTTTAGCAACATTCCATTTCCAATTTTTAGGGCGATTTTAGCAGAAGAGATTGTAGATTGATGAACTTAGATCCTCGAATGAAGAAACATTTGCAGTAAACTACCTCGATATGAAGGGTTGCCAGAGCACCAAAAACATAAGAATGCATAAAATTACTTGTTCTCCCGCTTAGGAGAAAATTAATTAAAGTTGTAGAATTTAGAGAAAATTATAATTATATTACTCAATAATTTCTTGTTTACATAAATTTAATATTATTATTGAAAACCAAATAACTTCCGTCGTATGAAAGGCTAGCAGTGCAGCAAATATTGAACAGGAAAATAAGTAAAAGTATCCTAAAAATCGTGCGAGGTTTTTTAAAAAGTATGTAAAATGTAGAAACTTATAGAAGCGATATCCTAGTTCAAATACGATTTTATTA
>JAGDQP010070239.1:0-10782 GCA_022664845.1 Lepisma saccharinum
CACCAGCAAACGTGTTCGCCATGGACAGGAACAGATGGTAATCACTCGGTGCCAGGTCCGGACTATAAGGTGGATGCATAAGAACCTCTTAACCAAGCTCCCGGAGCTTCTGGCGAGTCACTATCGATGTGTGTGGCCTGCCGTTTCCTGGTGGAACACAATGCCTATCCTATTGGCCAAAGCTGGGCGATTGCTGCCTTCAGACGGTCCAATTGTTGACAGTATAGTTCCGAGTTAAGGGTTTGGCCGTAGGGGAGCAGCTCATAGTAGATAATTCCCTGCCAATCCCACCAAACACACAGCAAAACCTTCCTGGCCGTCAATCCTGGCTTGGGCACCGTTTGCGCCGGCGCACCGCGCTTCGACCACGACCGTTGTCGTAAGTGATCCACTTTTCATCACAAGTCACCAACCGCTTCAGAAATGGGTCGCTTTTGTTGCGATTCAGCAGCGATTCGCAGATCGTTAACTCGTGTGGCACCTATACATCAAGCTTCTTTTTGTATCCAGCCTTATGCAAATGGTTCCACACGGTTTTTTGTGCAATGTTTAGCTCTTGGGCAATCGAAGCAGTGCTTACATGACGGTCGGACGCGACAATGTCCATGATTTTATCGACATTTTCGACACTTGGCCTTCCAGTGCGTGGTACATCTTTGACGTCAAAATTACCGGAACGGAATCGACGAAACCAAAATTGCGCGTGATTGGCTATTACAGTATCAGGACCATAAACACTATTCACATTTGCAGCCGCCTGGCTTACGTTTTCGCCTTTATCGAAGAAAAACTGTAAAATATAGCGTATTTTCTCTTTGCTAGTGTCCATTTTGACGCGCGCTCACACAACACTGAGTGAACTCATCACAACTATCTGAACAGTGTTTGTAGTACGCATTGTCATCGTTTGAACGCCATCTCGTTGAATCCGATCGGACTTATACAACGCGAGATACAGATCACTGAAGCCATCTATTGGCAAAATAATGGATTACTTTTTACTACACCAGATATATCATATTGATATCATATCCGTTTTAAGAAACTCAAACAAGATTCAAGATGGCAGTCATAACAATTTTATCTTCCATCAGGTAGTTCCTTGTATCAAGTATACGTTTACATTTTGTCTTTCTTGATCTCTTGTTCGTTACTGTTGACCGTTGTAAGTATACACTGAATCTAAGAGATTTTCCCGCCTTTTTCGTTGGTTACGTTCATTATTCAAATTTGATTACAGTTAAGTAGAAAATTACTTTCACAAACTATATTTTATTACGCACTTGAGTAGTGAACACCATTTATTTGAAAGAAATGCCAACAGAAAATTCGAAACTATGTCAAAAGATCTTTTGGACATGGGACTGTCCCAGAAGTGTAATGACTTAGTTTTGGAGTTTCTGTTGCCTTATCTTTAAGGCTAATGATATCGATTCTTGAAGTACGTAATAAACTGTAGTTTGTAAAAGTTATTTCCTGTTTAACTACACTCAAATCTGACTAATTGACGTAAAACGAAAAAGGCGGGAAAACTTCCTTGGATTCAGTCTTTTTTCCTGTTAGCTTTACGGTTTAGAATACAGTTTTTGTGTTAACACTGGCTGATTGCAGAGGTGGAAAAGGTCATGCAACGACCTCATACTAGACACTTTACAAAATATTTAAACAGAAAATCAATCTTTTGGGTTTACTGTTGTCAATCTGTAAGCATGTTTCAAAGTATTAATACATAAGACTGAAGCTGACAGAGCAGTGCGTCAACTTCAAGAATTCATAGCAATGTTTAGACCGATGCGTTGTTTTCATCACTTGTACGTGTAGCTTTAAATTGCTCATCAATGACTACATTCACCGTATATTGTCATTATACTTTGTTTCAAAGCTATGCCTGTTTAGCTTACGAATCTGGCGTCAGAGAAGTTTAAGTGTGCAACTGGCTTGTCACCAAGGGTCTTTAGTTACAAAGCGATGCCTTTTTGAGTGCTGAAAAAGTTCCGTACAAATGACTGAGGTCTTTGTGATCTTGTCAGGATATTTCGGAGAATTTATTGTAGCTGAGTCCTTTTATGGTAACTAGTAACGCATCGCTGTTGTACGGTAATATTTCGTTACTACATCTACCATTAATCAAGAAACGCAAAAATGACATTATTCCCTGTTCATTGTTGGTATTGATTGTTGAGATTCAAGGCCCCATTTTGTTCTCCGGAACCCTCAGTACTTAAAGTTAATGTAAAGCAAAAGACGGCAGCACTACCCCCGTATATGTCTAATGTATTCTTATCGTTGCACGAAATTTCAATGCATCTCCTACAAATTCAAGCCTAGAGAGTTCAGACTTTGAGGGAAGAAAGTTCATAACAAATTCAAGAGTTGGATCAATGCCGATTTTTTATTTTCGTTTTTCTTCATTGTTGGGAGCTTCATTGTTATATGTTTTGATATTCACAACGACAATCAAGCGATTTCAACAATAAAGAAAAACGAAAATAAAAAATTGGCACGGATAGAACTTTTACATTGGTTATGAACTTTTCCCCCTGAAAGTTTGAACTCTCTACGGTAGTCTTGAATTTGTAGGAGCAGCTTTGAAATTTGCTGCAACGATAAAAATACATTAGACATATACGGAGACAGTGCTGTCATCTTTTGTTGGAGATCGTTGCTTTACATTAACCTTAAAATCCGGGACCATCAGCAATACTTAACCAGACCATAAAATCGATGTGAAACCCGTCACATCATATGCTTTTATATGATAACAGATATGTTCGGGCGGAGGGTGTGGTTTTTCGAGAAAATAACCAGACACGCGGAAAAGTTGTTATATTTTCCATTTTTTTTCCGTTTTACACACACTCTAGCACGATGTGTAAACGCTGTTCGAATACCTCCTGTAAATAGCGTCCGTGTTTTGCCAAAGAATAGCAAATTTGGCACCATGATGACAGGCAGAGATAGTATGGAACTTAAGTTTTGTGAATGTCCACTGTATATCATGTAAAATTTCAAATTTGGGAAAATGTATCATCGCGTAGGTATTGCGAGGTAAGTTGCTACGTGAGACTGAGGCAGAATTGACGATTTTCGTTTGAAATTATGGACGGTCATCCAATCGAAGATTTTTTTTAGATACCTAAATGCACGAGGTCGTTCCTTGCTAATTTCTTTTCTGATAATGTAGAGGAGAGTACATCTACCTCTTATTTGAGTAAATATTGAATGACTTGTGTGATTTTGTAAATACCAAAACCGCTATAAATACAGAAGTCCTAGTACAGCGTGGTAATTAACAAACCGACAAGGAAAAGGAGTATCGTAATACGCAAATATGGAACGTTTGGGAGGGGGCTACAGTTTGCAGCACATGATAAACTGTTCCTCCATGTTGAAATCCGCCATATTGGATTTTTTTTTTGTAATTCAAGTGGGTCGTGTGACGTATCAGACAATACATGAATGTTCCCAGGAAAACATTCTAGGTGTTATACTTTACCTACCTGTTGCGATATTGGAGTTACCGTCACTAAGAGTGGACCACTAGATAAATGAAGCCACACTTTCGGTGAAAGTTACACCGTTACCGAAACAGGTAGGTCAAATATTACACCTGGAATGCATTTCTGAGAACATTCTCGTGTTGTTTGATACGTTAGACGGCTCACTTGCCATTTGAAAAAGAAAACATCCATTCATTATGGCGGATTTCAACATGGAGGACACATTTATCATGTATTCCAAAATGTAGCCCCCTCCCAGACTGCACTGGAAATTTTAATTGATCCTGTAGAATGAATTGTAAATAGGAGAGTATTTTGAACAAATAATTATGAGACATGCTGTGGTGAAGTTTTGTTTTGTGGGTCTTTTAAATGATATTGTGTAATTGTAGATATTTTTTCTTGAGTACAAGTATTCTCCAATGTAAATATGAACCTCACTATTTTTGCTTTTTGCCTTCCCAATGTATTTTCCTCTTCCTTATTATAAGCTATCTCTCTGTATATGTATAAATTTTCTTACTATATTACATTGAGTATATATAGGGTGATTTTGTGGTGGGTTTTAGTAGTGTAATATAGTGTTAGTATATTGTATTATGTACAGTGAATATTTTAGTGTTATTTCATTGTATTTATTGTACAGTAACATTTTTCTTGACTTTATTTTTCTGAAAATGTATTGTTACCTTGTACCTAAGGGGATCCTTCAGTCAACGAGTTACCAAATTTATTAAGAATACAGTGGAAAGACTTATTATAATTTTTAGAAGACGACTTTTGTAGTTATTAATTAAAACTCAAAGAAGCCATGTTGTTCGACGTACCAATATGTTTCCAGCACTACTTGTAAAAGTATTTCTTTTGTTGGTATATTGGCACGTATTTGTAGGACTATAGAGCGTAATTGGTTAGGCTGATATCTCATGCGTTCGTGGAACGTTTTTCATCAATGTTCTTATAACAGCCTGTCGCGTACTCACCAGACAATGACGTATAAAGGTGCTGTTAACATTTTTTAGAGAATTAGTTTTAAATCATTATCTTTATTCACAGTTATTTATTTAAAGTAATTTTTCGTTGTTACACTAAATCATCCACTACCCTTTATCTACCATTATCTATCTCATATTCGTTGCTCCATGCTACGCCCATCCGTCCCATGTCTAGAAATAAAATCTCAGGTACTATAAAGTATAGAGTGATGCTCGAGGTGTCATTTGATAGAATAGCTAGACTAGCTGAAAGCGGATCGAATCGGTTAGATTACTGCAGTGGGTCATGGTTGCCAACTTTTTTAAATCAGTTTTTCAAATTGGTTCTATTTCGTTAGACAGCAAAATTGGCATAAACAGTATTCGATACAATAATAATATACTGTGGGTTTTCCAGTCCCCAAGCACCCCCAGTTGTAAGTATTGTGTTGCCAAAGTATGGAGTATCGGAATTGACCCTCTAAGTATGTTGTGTGTTTTATACGTTTTGTACCCGGTGCCTCCACCATGTGGTGTATGGCGCCTCGGGGCTAGATAAAACATAAAGGGGCGTTAATCAGACAGATGACGTTCCCCGAAGAGCATGTCTAGGGCGTAGTCGAGTAGAATACTATGAGAAGTCTTTTGTCCCATTATTTATACACATTACCTTTGGGGACTCGACCGTGGACACACACAACATCTATCATGCAAGGACATAACTTCGGGATAATATAACCAAGCAGAATTCATTTCATGGGGTATCAGGCTATACTACCGAAAACACGACTGTCATATCAGCGCAATACGTGCAAAATATCTAACATACTCGAACGTAAAATTCATTACTGTTAATATTCCAATCTCCAATGTGAATTCAAACGCAATTTTGAACCAAACGATTTCCACAACTCACGTAATCACTCGGAGTTAGATGGAAACAGTTCATAGGCAATTGTTACAATCAGCCTTGCTAACGTTCAAACAATTACGTATTCACATCAAACTTGACAGCAACATTATTTAACACAGCAGAAACTATGCGTGTTGCTGTTTCCAAGCACCGTAGTCGTCAGTGTTGCCAACGTACTTAAAGCATTTTTTTTTTAGATTTATCCCCACTAAACTTGGGCATAAACTTTATTGAACACAATAGGAAACTATTGTGGGTGTTCGGTTTCCAAGCATACCGAGTTGTTAGTAATGCCCACTAGTTTTACAAAAAATGGTGTCTTTGTGTCTGAGGTCGTATGAAGGGACCGGGGCGAATGAGATTGTTAGAAGATTATTTGTCTTTTCTGTCAATTTTCATCTAACTTTATTCTTGTTGTACTCCCTTGCTGTCTGTCATCTTTTCAGCCTCCCTTTATCTTATTCTATGATTGTCTCTTTCTCACTTGGAAACTGTTTTTCATTCCTCTTTCTGCCGGTCTTTAATTATCATTTTGGTCTTTTCGTCATGCTTTGGTTCCTTTCTTTACCTCTGTCCTACATCCAGTCTGCCTTATTGACAGAAATACACTCTGTGTTTTCCTTTCTCAGTTTGTCAATCTTATTCTTTCTGGCTTTGTCTCCATGTCTGCCTTTCTTAATTTTCTCACAGTTAGTCTGAATCCATGCGGTAAGAAGTGGGAATACAATGGGACGGTTCACCACTTCATAGATTTTAAGAAAGCATTTGACTCTATCAAAGGGGGGAAAACTATACAATTTCCTGCTACAGTTTGGAATTCCGGAGAAACCTGTTCAGCTGGTAAGGATCTGTCTGAGACCCCATAGGCAGAATACGTATAGGTAATAATATGTCAGGTAGTTTCGAGATTGGCAGCGGATTGAAACAGGGTGATGCCTTGTCACCACTACTGTTTAACTTTGCGTTAGAATATGCGATTCTAAAAATAAAAGAGGACGAAAGGGGTCTAACGTTGAATGGTTTGAATCAACTGTTCGTGTACGCGGGTGATGTTTATTTAATAGGGGACGATATAGATGAACTACAAAGTAACACCGATGTCTTAGTAGAAGCTTGCGAGGAGATAGGTCTACAGGTGAACGTCGACAAAACAAAATACATGATAAGAAGCCGAAACACACAGGATGAAGGAAATAGATCCATAATAATTAAGAATGAGATCATTGAGATAGTAAATAAATTTAAATACTTGGGTGCATAAAAGTCGTTTAGTATCTGGCAACGCATGTTTCTATTCAGTCCAGAAACTCCTAACCTCGCGATTAATATCAAGAATGATGAAATTAAAAAATATACAGAACGATTATGCTTCCGGTAATACTCTACGGTTACGAAAGTTGGAGTACTACCATGGCAGATGAACATACATTACGAGCATTTGAAAATAAGGTTTTGAAGAAAGATATACGGGCTGAAACGAGATGACTGAAGAATGGAGGAGACTGCATAATGAAGAACATCACGGACTGTACGATTCATCAAATCATTTTAACAATAATGGAATCGCGACGACTAAGATGGACAGGTCATGTAGCTCGGATGGATTATATTTATTGTAGTTGGTAAGCCGGAGTGAAAGAGGCCGTTGGGAAGACCGATACGTCGTTGGGATGATAATCTTGATATTAGGAGATCGATCTTGAAGAAAGATATATTCAAGATGAAAACTGGCTTGATGTTGCTCAGGATATAATCCAGTAGCGAAAATTTATTACTGCAGCGATGAATTTACAAGTTCCGTAAGCCATAGAGTTAATTCATTAGTCTAAATCTGCTTTCTAGTCACCTCCACACGCTCACTATATTTCCCTCGTACCATGAGTCCGTCTCTGTCTCAATTTTTTTCGCTTTGTGAACCGCATCATCCATACATTTTCTGAATTCCTTTCACTAATTCATTTATTTTCTATAATGTCTTCCATTCCCATCTGTCTCCGGGTTATATTCTCTCTCTTTAACCCTGCAGTGGTAACGTGAGAAGAAATCTCATTATTGGTAACGTTGGGTCTACGAGACCCATTAACCTTTCCTGCTTCTGAATTCGATCGAACTCTTAATTTATAGAATCATTAATGTACTAAATCGAAGTTTTGACATTTTTTGCTGAGCCTGATGCATGGTTAAATTTAATACAACACTTCGATTCTTCTTAGGTGCATAGGACATTGTACAATCATCTTGAAAACCAGACAAACTGCTATATTTTTCTTTGTTCTTTTACAAGATGAACAGAGATTGTGTGAACAAGAATCTGTAATATTGTTTTCAATGTCTTCTTCAGTTGCAAGATCACTGTCTGTCTCGTGTTCACTGTATAAACAGAAACTAGGATCTGCATCTTCATCAATTTCCTACGGGCTTAAGCCATAGTGCTGTTACCGCCCATAAAATTCATACATCTTTCATCAGTTTCCTCTACAGAGGGCACAATCCATTTTCTAATTCGTTTTCAAACATCTGCTTGATTCTCTCAGTCGTAATTTCGTAAGTTTCGGCCATTTTAAACACTCACTCTATACACAAAACTTACGACTGAATGATGATTTCTGAAATTTGATCAAATGACAGAGCTTTTGGAAAGAGTAACGTCGGGCCTGTCAGACCCAAGCTCAAGAAACTGTCCCCTTACTCGGCAATTTATAGCTGAAGAGGAAAATTAGCTAAGTCGAATGAGAGAGCTATATGAACTTGAACGATAGAGAAAGAATGCGTGGTGCATAGTGTTCAAATAAGTACTGACGTGGGTCTGACAGACCCAGCGTTACCACTGTAGGGTTAATTACTTCGAAAAACTCCTGACACTAAAGTAAAGGTTTCACGTTTTTTTAACCTTGCTTTAATGAAGTTATGCCGTCAAGGAAAGGATCCTTTGATCTAATCACCAACCATAATCCAGCGAGGGAGGGTGCATTAAGAAATTACATAGAAACCTTTCCATTTGATTTCAGTTCTCAAGGTTAGCATAGGAAATAAACTGAAGTACGGTATAAAGCGTAACACGGAGAGAAGTTAATGAACAACTTAAAAGAAGTGATAGGTATGTGGAAAGTATGAAAAGGGTAAAAATAATTTTACATCAAATGGGAAATACAAGGGGTGTTCAAATGAAAAGATACGAAACGACACTGTGGGTATAATCGAAGTCTTTATTCAAAAGTAATCACCAGAGGCCTGAGCACAACTATCACACTGTTTCACGAGCAGAAGGATTCCCTGTTCCCAGAATTACTTCCCTTTGACATGTTTTCTTTGGGACCAATCATGGAAGTCGCAGGGCGAGATGTCCGGGTTGTAGGGCGGATGCTCAAGCTGCTTCCACTTGAACTTGTCCAGTACACTCAAACTCTCCCGGCCTTCACGAACACGGGCACTCCACTTTCTCACTGACTTGTTGGACACACAGTCTTCCCCGTTTACGGCCACCATCCGGCGATGAATATCTGCCGGCTTAACCCCTTCCGCAGTCAGAAAACTGATAACACCTCGCTGCTCCTCAATCGTCGAATTGTTCAATGTGAACGCCATGATTTCCTCACACGCACTACCGCGTCAATTGGACGGAACACACAACTGCCTGATTCGCTGCTGCGTCATGTGAGAGGCGCCCGCGCATGCGTACAACCACGCCGGACACTAGATTCTCTTCCCTAGATGTCGCACTACGTTATCCCAAAGCGGCATATTCATATTTCAACCGGTTTGGTTTTTACGACGTTTCGTACCTTTTCATTTTGAACACCCCTTGTATATACCTGCAATTCGATATCTTGGTAAGATTGAAAATCTTTACTGGAGTCTGAAATATTAATTTGACGGGAGGAAAGGAGGAAGCAGTACTAAAAGTAATAGCATTATCATCATCATTAGTTTTTCTGCCGAAAACGGCAGATCCGCTCTTAACGTCATACTGTCAGAGTTGGATTCGCTTTCTTCCTCTTTTCCCGTTATCTTCAGTCATTCCTTGAGTATAAAATTCCTACGCATTCAGTTCTAATAAGTTTCGCTTTATTGCCTTTAAAAGTGTTTATGTTTCACCTACAGCACTTCTTCTTATGTACCTTCTATAACCATCTGATATTTTCCATTCTTTTCCATATCCATATTTGGAAAGTTTCCAGTTTTCTTTCTTCGCCCTTTCGTTTTTCGATTCCATACAAAACATGTAATCAATATATTTCTGTCCTTGTTCATCGATCCGTCTTTTTCTTAGTTATTACCTCTTTCGCACCCATAAACGACTAGTGTATATATGTGGGCCAAGCTGCAATTTGACCTAGGCTCAGGCAGTAGCGCGTCTGACTACGAATCTGGCGGCCTGGGTTCAAATCCTGGTCAGGACGCCTGTCGCTCTGAGGTGCGCTCAGCCTCATATCAAATTGAGTACCAGTGTCCTTGGTACTCCTGAATACCTTGGGAGGGTAAAGGTGGTCGAGCGTAGGATTGATCATCCCACCTCACTTCGTACCGTAGGTCGAGAATATGTAAAAACGTTGCCTTCATACCCCCGATGCGCCGCTCACTGCACCTTTATAACTTCCACATATATAAAGTGAATGACTAAAATATGAGACTAGAGTTTAGGCCATAACTTTCCACATTAAAAATATCTAGTGCGAGTATCTTTCTCCGATGTTGGGCTAATCGTGATTCACTGTCTTTTCGTTCAGTTACTTCCAGGTAGCCTGCGTATGGGAACACATTTACGTTCGTGTAATCACAAGCCACAAGAATAATGTTACACAAAAAATTATAATTCTCATAGACCACCATTCTAGTATTTTATCCACAAAACTAAAACTTTTCTCTAAAGTGAAACAGTTTTCATGGTTTCTGCAGCCGGGATTAGCTAAAGTTTCTGTTCTTAGTTTTGCTTATACGAATTCGTTTTCTTGCACGGCAAGAAACCTCAAACGTCGTCCATTAGCTAAATAACTAGCATTCAGTCCGAAATCGTTATCATGCAAAAATGTTAGATTTACAATCCCAAATTTACGCTTCAGATCACGATAAAATATGTGAATACATGTTTTTTATAGTAGAACATTTGTATCCAGTCTTAAGCGGAAATATAGGTCTCAGAGGTTGATTTTAGATATTACAAGCGTTGACCAGCAGTAAAACTGAAGACAGATTTCAGGATTTTAAGCGGCTTTAAAGCTCCAGTCCATCAATAGGTAAATTAAATTCTGTAATTGGTTTAAATGCGAGATAGAATTCAGGTATAGTGTCATTTTTACTGATGAGTACATGAAAAGATTCAATAAGTGTTAGTCAGGCGTATTGCTAATCCCTTTTCTCGTTGCATCACAGCTGTATCTGGAAACGAAAAAATGTT